>CM057843.1:43981935-44251264 GCA_030068075.1 Paguma larvata | reverse complement strand
CTATGAAACAGTTCCAATGCCGCAATGAAGCTGTGACAGCTGAGCGCCTTCGACTCGGAAGGCCTAAAATGGCTGGGCGAGGAACGCAGCTCTCCTCGCCAGGAGCCTACCCCAGGCAAGACAGGGGTCGCGGCACGGCCCCCGTACGTCACCGATTACGTAATCCCGCTCGCCCGCAAACGTGCCGCAGGGCGCCCGCCCCCGGCCCCTCCTCCCGAAAAGCGCGGCGGCCAGTGTCGCACGTGAAGCATGCTGGGACAAGCTCTCAAGCCTCCCGGCAGCCCCTGCGACGGGCGCGGTACGTAAGGAGCTGGCCGGCGGCGGCCGTTCTCCGTAAGATGGCGGATCGTCGGCGGCAGCGCGCTTCGCAGGACACGGAGGACGAGGAGTCTGGTGCTTCGGGCTCAGACAGCGGCGGCTCCCCGGCGCGGGGCGGCGGGAGCGGCAGCGGTAGCGCTGGAGGCGGTGGCAGCGGCTCTCTGCCTTCCCAGCGCGGAGGCCGAGCTGGGGCCCTTCATCTGCGGCGGGTGGAGAGCGGGGGGGCCAAGAGCGCCGAGGAGTCGGAATGTGTGAGTGCGCGCGGGCGGGGCCGGCCGGGGGGCGGGGTGTAGGCGGTGTTGCGAGGCTGGGAGTTGATGGTAGATGCTGGGGCATATGGTGTTAGAGAAGAGAACTATCCCATTGCGGTGTGCATCCGGAGCCCCAAGGGAGGAGGAGGGATTGGGGGTGTCAGGGGGAAGGGCAGGGCCGCCGTAGATGAAAAGCGGATGTTTATTCAGAAATTGGGGCTGGAAGTGAAGAGACCGGACCTCCCTCGTTGCTATTTGTTAAAAGATGTACCTGTCATCTCCCCCTTTTCAAACCATTTTGTGTTGAGTCTTCGGCTCCCCACCCTCTGGAAATCCCGGAAGTAATCCATGTCTTCATCTTCTTTCCTTCAGGATGAGTGAAGATGGCATGGAGGGCGATGGTGAGTAGCATTTTGACACATTTTTTTGCCCGTAAACTCAGATCACCTATCTTCACACAATTGACATCCTCTCAAACTTATGGATTTGGGGGAAGAGTGCCACAACGTGGCTCTTCGTGGCACAGTGCTTATGAGCATACGTTTTAGCAGTATGATCTTGGGCAAATCACTCTTGAGCCTGTTTCCCATTGGTAAATAGGGAACTATAATTTTATCTCCCTGATAGGTTGATGTCAGAATTGAATGAGAGTCTTAGCTTGACTCGAAAGGCAATCAGGAAATGTATTTTTAATCATTTTCTGTTGCTTTTTTTTTTCCCTTACTTATTTCTGTTTCGTTTTTCAGCTGGTTCCTCGGATTATGAAAGTGCAGAAGACTCTGAAAGTGAGTGTAACAGGTTCTTTTTTCTATGTTATCTAGGTTGGAAAATGGTTGATTTGTCTTCAATGTATTTTAAAAACGTGTACACACCTGTGGTTCATAAAGAACATGACCCACTTGGTACTCTTCTTGTGCATTCTTCATTTATGCTGTTCAAAAACCGATTACAAAAGGTCTCCTTTAGAGTGAGGGAAATTTGGTGCATGCCTCTTTAGGTTTCATGTGTTACACTGTTAGTGTTAGTTTTTCACCCTTTCTGCCGACAATTAAGGTTCTAAATAAGAGAATGAGAACATCTTGAAGTCCTTCACAGAACGTTTGACAGTTCCTTTTATGCTCCTAGGGAAGAAAGCAGCCAGTTGGATATATATTTTTTAAGTGAGTCAGAAGGCCTTAAAGGGGCAGAATTCTGAGTGGTTTGTATCAGAAACATCCCTCAGTTTATAGGGGCTTTCTCCCTCTTAATTCGGGAGAAAATTTCCATAAGCCAAGCTTTTGTGATCTACTTGTTTCGGTTGGAGGACACTGCATGAGATGCTACCGGAATGGCTGTTTGTTTCCTGGGGTTGTTGAATAAAGTCCTGAGTTCTGGATTTTGGTCATGGGGTTATGAACAGGAGGAATTGGATTGTGATCAAAGGTTCATTCTGTACATTTTATAGATACTATTACTGCATATTAGATTTCCATTAAGCACTGGAGAAGGCAACAGTGAACACTATACCAAAATTTCTGTCTTTAGAAATGACTTAGTAAGGAAGTCAGATAAACATGCAGGCAATCCTAGGACTTGATGACAACTGCTGGGGACAGGGTTAAGTAGGGTATTAATGGCTGAGTACTGAATCATTTTAGGCAGTCAAGGAAAGAATAAGTTGGAATTAGACAAACCATATTCTAGGCAGGGGGAAAAACAGCTGTGAAAGTCAGACACAGGAGAGAAAGACTGGATTGTTTGGAAACTGATAGTTTGGTGTGGCTAGAACATAGTTGGTATGGGACGGATACTAGGAAATAAAGGCAAATTAGTGAACAGGAGCAAGATCATCAAGGGGTTTACTTGTTCCTTCATCATGTACCTGCTGTATGCCAGAGTTTGTACTGGGCACCGGAATAAAAGACAGACATGCTTCTGCCTTATGGAATTTATATTCTGGGGAAAATAGACCAATTAAACAAGTAATTACAGTAATGTGGTGAGTGTCACAATATTGGAAGCATAGGGTGCTTTGGGAAACACATGGTGGGGGCAGCTCACTGGTTTAGGGTATTTGGAAACACTTAGAGGATGGGATGTTAAAATAGAGACTTGAAGGGTGAGTGGGAGTTAGCCAGGCAGAATATCCTAAGCAGAGGGAACACTGGGAAGAAGGTCTAGAAGGAATGGACTGCATGACCATTTGGAGGATATAAAAAGTTGAGCGTGACTGGTGCTAAGGATGAGTCTGAGTCCAAATCTTATACTTTGTAAGCCAGATTAAAATGTATTTGGATTATAGTGTAAGGAAGTGACAGAATGTAACAGGGTTTTCACCAAGTGTATGATATGGATTAGACTTAAATTTTGTTATTATTTTTATTTTAATGTTTATTTTAGAGAGAGAGCGTACAAGTGGAGGGAGGGCAGAGAGAGGGAGACACAGAATCCAAAGGAGTCTCCAGGCTCCAAGCTGTCAGCGCAGAGCCCGAAGTGGGGCTCGACCCCACAAACCGTGAGATCATGACCTGAGCTGAAGTTGGACGCTTAACTGACTGAACCACCCAGGAGCCCCTATTTTTTTAAGGTTTTAAGTAATCTCTACAACCCAATGTGGGGCTCAAACCCACAACCTCAAGATCAAGAATTGCGTGCTCCACTGACCAAGCTAGCCAGGTGCCCCTGAATAGACTTAAATTTTTAAAGAAGTGTTTGTCAGAGCCAAGGAACACCTGCCTCAGGAAATCCAGTTGTCCAGTTCTGAAACACAATCTTGGAGAGAGAGGGAAGACTCCGATGTTTATATGTTAACAAGATCCCAGGTTGATGTTTGTGCACAGTAAAATTTGAGATTTTTAACAGTTATTTTGTCTGCAATGATAGTTGATCTGAGGGGAGCAGAATTGGAAGCAGAAAAGCTAGTTAAAGCTTTGTGGAAGTTGAGACAAGCAGTACGTGTGGCCTGGAGTCAAGTGATAGTAGTGAAAATAGAAGTGGACAGAATCGAGGGGTGCCTGGGTGGCTCAGTCAGTTAAGTGTCTGACTCTTGGTTTGGGCTCAGGTCCATGATCTTGCGGATTTGTGGGTTCTAGACCCGCATCAGGCTCTATGCTGACAGCGCAGGGCCTGTTTGGGATTCTCTCTCTCTCTGTCTCTCTCTCTCTCCCCCCCTCTCTATCTCCCCCTCCCCTTCTCCCTCCCTCCCTCCCTCCCTCTCTCTCTCTCTCTCTCTGCGCCCCTCTTGAGCTCTATCAAAATAAATTGGGGGAAAAAAATGGACAGATTTGAAAGTTATTTAGATAATGGAATTGACAGAATGTGGCGACTGATGAGACGACTTATTTTCTCTGAAGTCAGTGTAGTCTGCAAAGAGTATAATGGAGACAAGAGGTTTGGGGGTGAAGAATGTTTGCAGTCACTAGAGAACGGAAACCCTGGAAAGATTGTCAAGTAGTATGCAGTGTTCAGTGAGGAGCAGTGTGGTGATTATGAATTTATGGCATCTCACCATTCTGTATGTAAATGAGTTTGGGTGTTATCCTAATAGCAAGGAGAGAAAGCTACTGTAAGTATAGAAGATGAATTGTGGGTGAGACAAGACTTGGGACAGGGAGAGCTGGTTAAGAAGTTTTTAGGACAAGTCAGGGAACATAACGGTACCCTAAAGGAAAGGACATGGCAGTGGGACTCATAGATTTGAGACATATTCAGGTGGTACTCACAGAACTTCTTGATTGATTGAACGTGGGGCCTGAATTGAGTCAAAGGGATGCCCAAGTTGATGAACGATGTTATACACTAAGAATAGGACACAGGAGGGGCACTTGGGTGGCTCAGTTGGTTAAGCTTCTGACTTTGGCTCAGGTCATGATCTCGCGGTTCATGGGTTCGAGCCCCACATCAGGCTCTGTGCTGACAATTGAGAGCCTGGAACCTGCTTCAGATTCTGTGTCTCCCTTTCTCTCTGCGCTTCACCCACTCACGTTTTTTCTCTCTCTCTCTCAAAAATAAATAAACATTTTTAAAAGGCGCGTGGGTGGCTCAGTCAGTTGAGCATCCAGCTTCAGCTCAGTTCACGATCTTGCGGTTCATGAGTTGGAGCCCTGCGTGAGGCTCTGTGCTGACAGCTCAGAGTCTGGAGCCTGCTTCGGATTCTGACTCCTCTCTCTGCTCCTTCTCTGCTCCTTCTCTGCTCTCACTCTGTCTCTGTCTCTCTTTCTCTCTCAAAAACAAATAAAACATTGGGGTGCCTGGGTGGCTCAGTCGGTTAAGCGTCTAACTTCAGCTCAGGTCATGATCTCATGGTTCGTGAGTTCGAGCACCGCGTCGGGCTGTGCTCAGAACCTGAAGCCTGCTTCAGATTCTGTGTCTCCCTCTCTCTGCCCCTCCCCCACTCACTCTGTCTTTTTCTCTCTCTCAAAAATAAACATTAGAAAATTTTAAGAAATACATAAATGAATAAAACATTAAAAAAAAGAATGGGACACGGGAGGAAATTTTAGGAAGGACAGTGGGTGGGTTTAAATTTTGGATGTTTTGAAGTTGAGGGACTTGTAGGACTTTGAAATGGCAATACGTAGTATATATATTGTCTGAAAGTTAAGGAAGTCTAGTTCTGCTCTGTCCATTACAGTAGTCAGTAGCCAAATGTGGCTATTTAAATTTAAATCAGTTGAACTTAAAATTAACTTCAGTTCTTCAGTTGCAGTGGCCACGTTTTGAGTATACAATAGCCAAGTGTGGCTACCGGCTGCTGTATTGGACAGCATAGATAAAAATTTCCATCATCCATTGGACAGCAGTGGTCTAGATTACAGAAAAAAGCCTGGTATCCTGACTTTCATAGTAATCCATTGCTTGCATTTCTTCTTGATTACTAACTGTATACCTAGACACTATAGTTCAGTCTTGTCTATTAATGTGTGATCTCTCTTGGGGCATTTAGGTGGCTCAGTCTGTTAAGCCTCTGACTTTGGCTCAGGATATGATATCGAGGTTCATAAATTCAAGCCCCACAATGGGCTTGCAGCTGTTGGTGCAGAGCCTGCTTTGGATCCTCTGTCCCCTCTCCTTCCCCCTCCCCCACTTGCACTCTCTGGAAAAAAAACATTTAAATTTTGATTTTTTTTTTTTTTTTTTTAATCTTGAGAGAGAAAGCAAGTGTGTGAGTGGGGAAGGGGCAGAGAATGAGAGAGAGAGAAAGAGAGAGAGAATGGGAGAGAGAGAATCCCGAGCAGGCTCCACTGATGCACTGTCAAGCGTGGAGCCTGTGGTGAGGCTCAAACTCCTGAACCATGAGATCATGACCTGAGCTGAAATCAAGAGTTGGACACTTAACCGACTGAGCCACCCAGGTGCCCCAAATTTGATCCGTCTCTTAGTCTACAGGTTAGTTTTTCATCCCTTTCTTTTCGTTACAGTTTATCTGTTGAAAAAGTATTGATGGTTGTTCACTCATGGTACAACCCAACATGCTTTTTCTCTTTTGTATTTCCTGCAAAGTATTTCCAGATCCATGGAAAGACAACATGAACCAAAGATTTTATCTTGAACAAAACTGATCTTCACTTATTTTCTTCCCTTATAGGTCACTTGCTGTTTTTTGTCTAGGTATTCGCAGTATATTTTTTTCAAGCTCCAGTAATTATATTAGAATTTGTCTGGTGGTGGTTGGTCTGGGTCAGTGTTCACAGGTATGAGATGTGCTCTACAGTATGTCATGGAACTCCTATCCAAGTATTTTATTTATTTTTAATGTGTACTTATTTTTGAGGGAGAGAAAGCGCATGTGTGTGAGTGGGGGAGGGATAGAAAGAGTGGAGTACAGAGGATCCCAACTGGGCTCTGTGCTGATGGCAGAGAGCCTGGTGTGGGGCTCCAGCTCACGAACCATGAGATTGACCTGAGCCGAACTTGGACCCTTAACCAACAGAGCCACTCAGGTGCCCCCTAAGTATTTTATGCGTGTCTTCAGTATTTGACCATTTCTTTCTAATCCTTTTTTCCTTCACTTCTTGATTTTTAAAAATATTTTGTTCCATTTCACTTTTTATTTTCACTTAAGGTGTTATTACTGTGTTTATTCACTCTCGTGTTTCTTCTAGTTTCAGGCTTTGTATTTGAAATGATTTTTCTTTAGTTTCTAGTACCTTCCTGAGTTCTTTCATTTTGTTTTTGAGTTTTTCTAACTCTGATATTCTTTCATACCTTACATAATTTTGTTAATGCCTTCTTAGCTCATTTTGAAATAAAGTTACAGTTTTTATATGATATGAGCCTGTCTTCTGTCATGCTTTCTTTGTAGGAATGCTCTTCTACTTATTTTTTCTTTCTCATAATAAGTTTATATGGGATTTGACCTCTATATTTTTGTTTTTGATTTTTATGTGAAATTAATTTTCATGATCTTTTGGAAGGATGTATGGCTCAGAGCAGCTTTTTTGACTTCATAAAGCTCTTTCTGTTGTTTTCCTGTAGTGTAAAAAAAAAATGGTGGATTGCTTTCTGAGATTTCCTGCTCTTGTTCCCTTTCCTAACTTGTAGCTTCTCTTCATTCCTTTTGCTCCTCTCCTGCTCAATTGGATTGTCCTCTCAAGTTTCTCTTTGGTGTGGGACCCTATTCTGGCAGCTGGGTCAGTTGCAAGATTTCAGAGGGGTTAGACAGCTCTAGCCTTTGAGAGCTGCTTACTGTAGGACCTTCACATTCAAACACCATTGGAGACAGTAAAATCCCTCCTAGTTTTGACTGTTGTTTTCAGTTTAGCTTTCTGTTAAATAAATACCTGTTGATTAGTTCAGGGTTCTCCTGTTCTGAGTTCCATTTTACTAGTCTGCTTTCTTGACTATGGACACCAGTCTGGTGCAGGTCTTAATGGCTGTTGGTGCTTTATTTCTGTGTGCTTATATTTTGAGGTCTGGTGAATCCCTTATAACCTAGTTTTGTTGTAAATGTTGTCCAAAGCCTTTAAAGGGCTTTGATTTTGTTGTCTAGAAGCCCTCGTTTCATGTAGAAATTTGAAGAGATCAAAAACTGTGCCTGCCATTTTCCCAGAATCCTCTAAGACCAATTGTAAATTTTTTTTTTTTAATATTTGTTTATTTTTGAGAGAGAGAGTGTGCAAGCAGGGGACAGGCAGAGAGAGAGAAGGGGCACAGAGGTTCTGAAGCAGGCTCTGTGCTGACAACAGAGAGCCCGATGCAGGACTATGAGATTATGCCTGAGCTGAAGTCAGATGCCTAACCGACTGAGCCACCCAGGCACCACTGCCCGGTTTTCAGTTGAGTTGTCTTTTTATTGAATTGTAGGAGTTCTTTAGAAAATATTCTAGATACAAGTTCCTTATCAGATACGTGATTTGCAAATCTTTTTTCCCCATTCTGTGGGTTTTCTTTTTACTTTCTTAATGGTGTAAGGTTTCAATTTTGATGAAGTCTGATATATCTGTTTTTTTCTTTTTACTTGTGCTTTTGATGTCATATCTAAGAAGGCTGAATCCATGCCAAAACCAAAGTCATAAAGATTAAGTCCTGTTTTCTTCTAAGACTTCTATAGTTTTAGCTCTTACATTTAGGACTTTGATGCATTTTGAGTTAGTTTTTGTATATGGGGTGAGGTGAGGGTCTAACTTCATTACTTCATTTTTTTTTTTTTTTGCATGTTGCAGTTGTTTGGTTTTTTTAAATTTTTTTAACATTTATTTATTTTTGAGAGAGAGGTAGCACGCATCAGGAAAGGAAAGAGAGAGAGGGAGACACAGAATCCAAAGCAGGCTCTAGTTTCTGAGCTGTCAGCACAGAGCCCAATGCGGGGCTCGAACTCATGAACCGCGAGATTGTGACCTGAGCTGAAGTCAGACACTCAACCATCTGAGCCTCTCAGGCACCCCTGTATGTGGCAGTTTTGATCAAAGGAGTATTTAAGAGTTTTTAAAAAGGAGTAGGTTTACTTTTTTAAAAATGTATGGCATAAAAATACAGGGGCGCCTGGCTGGCTCAGTCAGCAGAGCATGCAACTCTTGATCTCAGGGTCATGGGTCGTGAGTTCAAACCCCACATTGGGTGTGGAGCCTGCTTAAAAAAGAAACGTATAGCAGTTCCAGATAAGACTTGTCTGGAGTGTGGTCATGGAAGCAGATGCCTATAGCAGAGGTGAAGACAGAGCATCTTGCCAGTCTTCCAAGTCTGTGGCAGGGTGGGCTGAAGCAAGGCATAGAGGTGATAGGGGCCTCAGGGGAGTAGGAATTTAAAATGATGCTGGAGAACTTAGATCTAGAAGAGACCTTGAGAAGCAGGAAGACACTAACTCTGTCTCATACTCTGCAATACATAGGGAGTACAAGAATGAGCTAAAACTTCTGTGTGAGAATGCTACCAGGGGCTTCAAGGGAGTGCTAGACTTTAGAGTTGGGAAGAGTGTTCATTGAAGGTAGAATCAGCAGCAGGCGAGTTTTGTCTCTGGAAAAGGATTTTGGTGTCAGTCCTTAGGCAAAGCATTGTGATCCTGGGGTAGCACCTTCTTGTCTTCAGTTAGACCAGACTTTAATTTGGAGACTCCTCAGCACTGCTGTTTATATCTTTCTGTCCTGCCCTGGAAATAAAATTAGTTTCTCATTTGGCATAAAAGAATTGCTTCATTTGACATTCCACCATGGACTAGAGAGGGCAGAGCATAAAACAAAAGTTCTCTCATAATCATACTGATATTATTTTAAGGTGTTTGAAATCTGTGTGTTTGTGTGTGTGTGTGTGTGTGTGTGTGTGTGTGGTGGGGACTAATGAATTAAGGTCACATACATACTGAACGAGATTCTTGCAATTTCTGCTTTAGAACCTACAGGGAACATAAGATTAGGGAAAGAACTGAATGATTACCACCCACCCATCCCCATCTCAAGAGGAGGGGAAACTTTTTGTGATTGAGGGGATATGGGAAGAATCAAGGGTACTTGGTTATTAAAAAGGTATGGTTAGGGGCGTTTGGGTGGCCCAGTCAGTTAAGCATCTTACTCTTGATTTCAGCTTAGATCATGATCCCACGGTTTGTGATTTCGAGCCCCACATTGGGCTCTGCACTGACAGTTGCAGGGCTCTGTAATGACAGTGCGTTGCCTACTTGAGATTCTCTCTCTGCCCCTACCCCACTCACTTGCTCTCTTTCATAATAAATAAATTTTTAAAAATCTAAAAAAAAAAAAGCAATGGGTAGAGACTTAATCCTTATAGTTGTGGGTGTGGTCTCCCTCAAATTGTGAGTTTCATAACAGTATCACCTTTCTGGGAATCTGACCCAAAACACTTAGAGCCTGAAATACAGATGCTGAATAGGGAAGAGGAGTTAACTGGCTCGTTTGGGCCAGTTGGGCAGACTCCACTCTATTTAAAGAAAAAGGGTAGGAACTTAAGAGTTTCTTTGCTTCATCAGGAGTCTCACAGTGGGACTCTTTGATCACGTTCCTGATGTTAGCATGAGTTTGGATTTATGAGCAAGTCAGGTACAGGTCAAGTGTCAGACCCAGTAGGAGAATAAGACTAGTGTGCACATACCTACCAGGTGGCAGCAGGGTATTGGCACCCTGACCAGTTAACCCAGCAGTGGGGACTAGCCCACCTTCCTTTGAACCCATTTCTTTATGTGTTTTCAGGTCTCTAAACCTACCCTCGAGCCTATAGGTCTGCCTCCAGAGGTCCAGATCCTGAGCGGAATTTGAGATGAGAGTATTCTAAAGCCAGTTCCCTCAGCATAAGCTTTAATTGCGCCTTTTCCCTTCCTAGAACTAGCCACGTCTTTTTTACCTAACTCTTTCTGGTGGCCCCTATTTAGAAGATGGCCTAAGGACCCTCTTCTGTATGGACAGACTCAGCAGTTTCTCTGTCACAAACAGGATTATCCAATCTTGATGTGGCAGGAGAGGAAAGGAGATGTGGAGAGGCAAGAAAGCTCTTGAGCTTTGCTTTCATTTCTAAAATGCAGTGGTCATACAAGTTCTCTAAAGTTTTCTAAGTCACGGGCACCTGGCTGGCTCAGTCGGTAGAGCGTTATTACTTAATTCTATTCTGGATTGAGTTGTTGGCTGAGGTGATCTCATGCTGGAGAAAATTGAGTATTCATATCACAGACATAAAAAATTTAAGCCCCCAATTTGAGGGTAAGATCATGGGGTTATTACAGAGTTTGCAAATTCACTAGCTCAGTTCATATTATTTATAAACTAAATGTACATCTCCCACCTTTATGTACTACTGTTTTTGAATATACAAGTTAATGTAAATTTTTTGAAATACTATTGAATGTATAGAAGTTGTTTGTTATATGTTTTTTTCAATCAGTGGGTGTTATATGAGCTGTTGTCTAATGGAGATCCATGAAAATTTTGGAGCTTACAAGAGGTCCACATAATCCAAAAGGTTGGGAATCTCTAAGCTATTCTGAGATGAGAGAATTCACAACTTGAGTTAGAGTGTAGTTTTTAGGCACTGCATGTTTAAGAAACAATTCATGAAGAGCAAGAGAAATTATAAACAAAGATTAAGCACCTTCTGTATGCCAGGCAGTTTTTTATTTATTAATTTTTTTAATATTTATTTTTGAGAGAAAGAGAGACCATGAGCAGGGAAGGGGCACAGAGAGAGGGGACAAAGGATCTGAAGTGGGCTCTATCCTGATAGCAGCCAGCCGGATGCGGGGCTTAAGCTCATGAACCATAAGATCATGATCTGAACCAAAGTCATCCGCTTAACCACATGAGCCACCCTGGTGCCCCTGTATGCTAGATAGTTTATTTATTTATTTTTCTTAATTTTTTTTCTTAATGTTTTATTTTATTTTTGAGAGAAAGAGAGAGAGAGAGGCGGAGCACAGGCAGGGGAGGGACAGAGAGAGAGGGAGACACAGAATCTGAAGCAGACTCCAGGCTCCAAGCTGTCAGCATGGAGCCTGATGTGGGGCTCGAACTCACGAACTCGTGAGATCATGACCTGAGCTGAAGTCGACGATTAACCGACTGGGCCACCCAGGTGCCCCGTGCTAGACAGCTTAAAACCTCCCTTTCTTACCTCCTGGGCTCCTTCCCCAGAGGCTACCATGGTTAACATTTCCTTGTATATCTTCCTGGAAGATTTATATGGATCTATAATATATGTGTGTATATTTTTTATTGTGCTTTTTTTTATGCGTGTGTGTGTCCCATCCTCTAGAAATTTTAGTAAGAGTTTTGATATGTTTGCTTTTAAATTTTACATAGTAGTAAAAGTTCATTAGAAAATGTTTCCATCCTAAAGAATGGAAAATAAGGGGCACCTGGGTGTCTCAGTCGGTTAAGGGTCCAACTCTTGGTTTTGACGTAGGTCCTGATCTCATGGTTTGCGGGTTGGAGCCCTGTGTCAGGCTCTGTGCTGACAGCGTGTAACCTGCTTGGGATATTCTCTCTCTCCCTCTCTCTCTCCCTCTCTCTCTCTCCCTCTCCCTCTCTCCCTCTCTCTCTCTCTCTCTCTCCCTCTCTCCCTCTCTCCCTCTCTCTCTCTCTCTCTCTCTCTCTCTCTCCCCCCCTCCCTCTCCCGCCCTCTTTCTCTGTCTGCCCCTCCCCCGCTCATGTACTCTCTCTCTCAAAATAAATACACTAAAAAAAAAAAAAAAAGGAATGGAAAATCAAAATGCACCATTTCCAACCGATCGGAACTTTTTTCAGGGTGAAGAGGGAGAATACAGTGAAGAGGAAAATTCAAAAGTGGAGCTGAAATCAGAAGCCAATGATGCTGCTAATTCTTCAGCAAAAGAAGAGAAGGGAGAAGAAAAGCCTGACACCAAAGGCACTGTGACTGGAGAGAGGCAGAGTGGGGATGGGCAGGTCAGTGTCCACACGGGCCTCCATTTTGGGGGCCAGAATAAGGACTCTTAACCTTGGAGAGAATAAGGAGCCCTTTGTCTGTCCTCTAGGAGAGCACAGAGCCCGTGGAGAACAAAGTGGGTAAAAAAGGCCCTAAGCATTTGGATGATGATGAAGATCGGAAGAACCCAGCATACATACCCCGGAAAGGGCTCTTCTTTGAGCATGATCTTCGAGGGCAAACTCAGGAGGAGGAAGTCAGGTACCGCCACTTGTTGCTGCTGTTGAGTATGTATTTGGTGCTTTCTGTATGCCAGGCACTTCACTGATTCATTGCTCCCAGTACTTTAAGTATTATGATTGTCCTCTCTGAGGAAAGTGAGGCTCAGGGTATTTGGTAACCCTTGGTGGAGGAGCTGGGATCCAGACCCACACTTCCACTGCCTTCCTTAGTTTGAGGCTCAAGACTCTGGGATAAGAAATACTTTCATAGGCTGCCTTATAGGCGAGAGATATTTCCAAAGTGCCGAGTAGTTTAAAGTGAAGTCTTTCCTCATTTTGTCCCTTACTACGTTTGAGTCTAGTAGGCTCTTTCCTTGTTTGTTCATTGTTACATTTGAGCCCACGAGACTCTGTGATTCACTCTTGGTTTTGTATAATCCATCTGGGAAGATGGGGAGACCAATGAAGTTCCTACTGTTCTCTGCCCAACCCTATTTTCTCGTGAACATTTTTACTTAGCAGAATCTACCAACCTAAGACACTTTTCCCTGGTTTTATCCAGACCAAAGGGGCGACAGCGTAAGCTATGGAAGGATGAGGGTCGCTGGGAGCATGACAAGTTCCGGGAAGATGAACAAGCTCCAAAGTCCCGACAGGAGCTCATTGCTCTTTATGGCTATGACATCCGCTCAGCTCACAATCCTGATGACATCAAACCCCGAAGAATCCGGAAACCCAGGCGAGAAAAATTTGGAGTTTATACCTTTTGTATTTTAGAGAGACTTCTGCTTTTTTAAATGCCATTCCAGCCTGTCATTCAGTGGGTGAGGAATGGGTGAAGTCTCCCTGACCTTCAGTTTATATCTCTAGAGGTCTCGTCTCTTTTGTTACTTCTTTTCTTATGACTTTCACCATTCCATTTATTCAGGTTTGGGAGTCCTCCGCAAAGAGATCCAAACTGGATTGTTGAGCGACCAAACAAGTCCCATCGCCACCAGGGTCCTGGGGGCACCCTACCACCAAGGACATTTATCAACAGAAATGCTGCAGGTACTGGCCGGATGTCTGCTCCCAGGAATTACTCTCGATCTGGGGGCTTCAAGGAAGGTCGTGCTGGTTTTAGGCCTGTTGATGCTGGTGGGCAGCATGGTGGCCGGTCTGGTGAGACTGTTAAACATGAAGCTAGTTACCGGTCACGGCGCCTAGAGCAGACTCCTGTGAGGGATCCATCTCCAGAAGCTGATGCTCAAGTGCTTGGCAGTCCTGAGAAGGAAGAGGCAGCCTCTGAGATTCCAGCTGCTGCTCCTGACACCGCACCACCGGCCCCTGATAGGCCTGTTGAGAAGAAATCCTATTCCCGGGCAAGAAGAACAAGAATCAAAGCTGGAGATGCAGTCAAGGTTGCAGAGGAGGTGCCCCCTCCACCTGAAGGGCTGAATCCAGCACCTCCAGTCCCAGAAACTACCCCTCCTCCACCTGCTAAGACTGGAACCTGGGAGGCTCCTGTGGATTCTACTACAAGTGGACTTGAGCAAGACGTGGCACAACTAAATATAACAGAACAGAATTGGAGTCCAGGGCAGCCTTCATTCCTACAGCCACGTGAGCTTCGAGGTAGGTACCTTAGGCTTAGTGACTAACTTTATTCCCTGAGCATCATTGAGTTGGGGGACATGGGATTAGGTCTTTCAGGGATATGATGTCTGAAAAATATCTTTGTGTTTTTTGTTTGGTTTTTTTTTTTTTAATGTTTATTTTTGAGAGAGTGCATGCATGTGCAAATGTAGGAGGGGCAGAGAGAGAGTGAGAGAATTCTAAGCAGGCTCTGAGAGCAGGCTCCCTGCTCTCAGCACAGAGGCCAACACCAGGTTCGAACTCATGAACCGTGAGATCACAACCTAAGCCAAAATCAAGAGTTGGATACTCAACCAACTCCACCCAAGTGTCCCTATCTTTGTTTTCGTTAACTGAAAGAAATGGATTCATAGGTATATTCATGCAAAGACCTCAGAGAAGTTTTATCTGTTACCCAGGACTGCCCCACTACTTTGCCTACCTGACCAGTCATCAATATTGACCTGAATGCAGAATCTTTTACCTATTCTCTGTGGGAAAAGTTGGAAGAAGGTGGCAGTGTTCTTGTTATATGAGTTAATAGTTAAAATGTTTGAAGGCAGATACTTAACTCATTTGAATTTGGATGATAATTTTTTTTATATATATATATATTTTTAATGTTATTTATGGAGGGATTTTTTTTTTTAATGTTTATTTTTGAGAGAGAGACAGAGCACAAGCAGGGGAGGGACAGAGGGAGAGAGACACAGTCTGAAGCAGGCTCCGGGTTCTGAGCTGTCAGCCTGATGCAGGGCTCAAACCGACAAACCATGAGATCATGACCTGAGCTGAAGTCAAATGCTTAATCAACTGAGCCACCCAAGCACCCCATCTTTTTTTTTTTTAATATATATTTTCAAGAGAGCACAAGTGAGAGAGGGGCAGAGAAAGAGAGAGAAGGGGGGAGACACAGAATCAGAGAGAGAAAGGGAGGCACAGAATCTGAAGCAGGCTCCTGGCTCCGAGCTGTCAGCACAGAGCCTGATGCTGGGGTCAAACCCACAAACCATGATGTCATGACCTGGGCCAAAATTGGACTCTCAACCGACTGAGCTACCCAGGTGCCCTTGGATGAGAATTCTCTATAAGCTCTTTGAAAGGAAAGCCCATTTCTTTAAAGCCAAGCTACCCAGTAGAGCTTTCTACAGTGTAAGAACTTTTTGAACACTAGTAATGTGCCCAGAGTGACTGAGGAAATGAACTTGTAATTTTAAATAATTGAAATTTAAATAACCACGTCTATTGGCTATTGGATATCACGTTGGATAGTAGTAGAGTTCTAGCAACTAGGACTGATCTATCATGTTCTTGCCCATCCATCTTTGTCTCTCTCCAATCAGGTAGATCAAAAGATCTTTTCTTTAGTTTCTGAGGTCTGATTTGAACTTAAAAGATTGGAAATCCTCATTTGGACTGAGAGTTTTAGCGTCCTTCCCTGGTGTGCATGATTTTTTTTTTTTTTTTTTTTTTTTTATTTTGAGGAAGAATGCGAGTGAGAGGGAGCAGAGGGAGGGGCAGAGAGAGGAAGAGAGAATCCCAAGCAGGCTCCACGCTGACACTGGGGGGCACGAACCCACGAACTGTGAGATTATGACCTGAGCCAAAATCAAAAGAGTCAGACGCTTAATCTACTGAGCCACCCAGGCACCCCTGTGCATTTTTGAATACCAGAAACCAGTGTAGTATAAGTTGGACCTGGAATTGATCTTTGGATGGAGGAATATTCCCTTCTACTGACACCTTATTACCATTGGAAGATGTCTTTTTTTGTCCTGGGTCATTTTCAGCCAGAGGACAGTGTCTTCCCAAACTTCCAGCCTAGACCTCTATGACCTAGAATAATTGGGCAGATTCACAGACTGTCCAGTTATGCTCAGAAACTTTAGGCTGAGATTTTTCAATATGTTTGATAATATACTGTGATAATTATAACCTCCCAGGGATTCTGTACAGGGAAGTATTTGGTGGGAGAAATTTGAACTTGCACTTTCTCATTGAAGTCTGTGTGTGTGTGTGTGTGTGTGTGTGTGTGTTTTCAAAGGCTTTATTGCTATATTAAGGTTGCAAGCAGTGAGGGCAGATTTCCAAATGCTGGAATTAACAGGTAGCAGAGATAGTTTAAAAGGAATTTTGTGGGGCCTCTAGGTGGCTGAGTTGGCAAGCCTCTCTGACTCTTGATTTTGGCTCAGATCATGATCTCATTGTTCATGAGATCCAGCCCAGCATCAGGCTCTGAACTGACAGCGTGGAACCTGCTTGGAATTCTCGCATTCCCTCTTCCTCTGCCCCTCCCCCACTCACGTGCTCGCTTCCTCTCCTCCTCTCTGACTCAAAATAAATAAATAAATAAACATTTAAAAAGAATTTTGTCAGTTTAAAAGAAGAAAGCAATTCCACATGTTGGATTCTTCAACCTATGATTTCCTCTTTTGTCCCACTCAACATCTATCTGCTCTGTAGCCATGACTTTTTTTGGTATATTACAGGTATGCCGAACCACATACACATGGGAGCAGGACCCCCACCTCAGTTTAACCGGATGGAAGAAATGGTACAGAAAGGAAAAGGGAGTAGTTGGGGTAGTGGGCTACATGTAACAGCTGTCCACTGTTTAAACCAGGATAAGGCCTTAGAGTCAGATTTCCCTTTAATTTGACTCTCCAGAAAGGGTAGAGGGTCTAGGTTCAGATCTTGATGTTTTTCATTGGTTTTTCAATTCATTTTGCAAATGTTTTTTTAAGCTTTTTTAAATTAATTAATTTATAATCCCTGCACCCCAAGTGGGGCTCAAACTCCTGACCCTGAGGTCAAGAGTTGCATGCTCTTCAAACTGAGCCAGCCAGGGTCCCTCATTTTGCCAGTCCTGTTTAAACATGTGCCATGTATCAAGAGTGTGCTTTGCAGCACCTAAAGGAGGGTGGGACTTGATATGAAAGCCCTTGGGGGGAGTCTTTTTTGCTCAGACCCCTTTATTTCAGGGTGTTCAGGGCGGGCGAGCCAAACGCTATTCATCTCAGCGGCAGAGACCTGTGCCGGAGCCCCCTGCTCCTCCTGTGCACATCAGTATCATGGAAGGACATTACTATGATCCATGTGAGTTTTGGTTTTTTTGTTTTATTGTTGGGGCACCTTTCTCGGCAGGATGAAGTGAATTTAGAGACCAGCCTCTCGACTCCTGAATTTCCCTTCTGACTTCTCACAGTGGTTATCAAACATTGTCTGGCTGCTGTTTTCTTCACATGGAAAGTTGAGAGCATCTTTTAAAGGGTTTGGGGGGACAAGGAGACTTATCCATGTGATATGAAGAGTGAGGGTTTATGAGAGTCCCAATGTGATATTTTACAGTGCAGTTCCAGGGACCAATCTATACCCATGGTGACAGCCCTGCCCCACTGCCTCCTCAGGGCATGATTGTGCAGCCAGAAATGCACCTTCCCCACCCAGGTAAGCTTTGCACCTCTGCTTGTATGCTTCCAGTTCGTGAGGATATGTGTTGGGGGCTTCACAAGCTCCATCCTCCTGAGCTCTGTGCTGCTTGCTCACAAGACTGGCCACTCTGGCTGCTTGGGCAACAAACTCCTCTCGGGTCCATCCTGAGGACTTCCATCCTGAGTCTTTCTTTGCTGAGCAGGGCAGCCAAGCCATCCCATGGAAATGGTGGTTATCTTCTATTTAATTTTTGTTTTCTTCTTCTTGTCCAGGTTTACATCCCCACCAGACACCGGCACCTCTCCCCAATCCGGGCCTCTATCCCCCACCAGTGTCCATGTCTCCAGGACAGCCGCCACCTCAGCAGTTGCTTGCTCCTACTTACTTTTCTGCTCCAGGCGTCATGAACTTTGGTAATCCTAGCTACCCTTATGCTCCAGGGGCACTGCCTCCCCCGCCGCCTCCTCATCTGTATCCTAATACGCAGGTGAGATGGCTAATGAGCAGATTTTTCTGGGTACACATCCTTTAAATTAGACAAGGAGGTGGTGTGGGGAGAATGCTAAAGGAATTGAGAGAACATTTTGATGCCACTGATTTGCATGTGGCACCAGGATGCCTCTTGGTGGTCAGGAGCTGGAAATGCAGCTTACGTACTGCCCATCGTCTATTGCTTTCTGTTTCTTGAATGGCATTTCATTCAAGTATTTTGGTATGTCTTAGGTGGTTGTGTCTGCTATTCAATTGAGTAAAGAAGCTATATTATCCTTACCAGCCCTACCCCTGCTTGTGCTGCTTAACTCCCAACAGGTTGACACTATCTGGTATGTGAGGTGTCACCCCTGAGCTTAGCCTCTTCCATTTTACAGTTGATGGTAAGAATTAGAGAAAGCTGAGCAATACTTTGAAGAAGTAAGAACCAGAACATAAGTAAGAGATAGTAAGTTAGAAATGATCACTTTAGTTTAAAAGTGGCAGCTTAGAGATTTAAAAACTTACAAATTCCCTAATACTTTTATTTTTGTGCCCGAATAATGTTTCCTGTTCGTCATAGTGAGTTTGTCTAACTTTTTCTTCTGATTTATTGGGTTCCCAAGGCCCCATCACAGGTATATGGAGGAGTGACCTACTATAACCCTGCCCAGCAGCAGGTGCAGCCAAAGCCCTCCCCACCCCGGAGGACTCCCCAGCCAGTCACCATCAAGCCCCCACCACCTGAGGTATGTGAGCTGCTTCCCACATCAGTGGGCTTTCCTTTCCCCTAGAAAATTTCTCTCCTTTTCTGGGTGTGTCTCCATGGTCTTTTTTTAATAACTGGTAACAAATTCTAACTTTATTATTTCAGGTTGTAAGCAGGGGTTCCAGTTAATATGAGTTCCTAAATATTTTAAATCGAACATCATATAAAAGTAAGTGTACAACGTACTATGACTCTTACAAGTTATAAATTTTTTTTTTTAAATTTTTTGATGTTTGTTTATTTTTGAGAGAGACAGCATGAGTGGGGGAGGGACAGAGAGGGAGACACAGAATCTGAAGCAGGCTCCAGCCTCTGAGCTGTCAGCATAGACCCCAGTGCGGGACCTGAACCCACAAACTGGGAGATCATGACCTGAGCTGAAGTTGGATGCTCAACCAACTGAGCCACTTAGGTGCCCCAACTCTTATAACATTCTTAAAATTAATGCTCATGCTTACTTACTTAACAATCACCTAATTAATGCTTTAAGTTATAATCATGAGATATCTTGTGGGAAGGCTTAAAGGAATCTCAAAATTTGCCAGCTGCTTTGTTTCGCGAATGCATTCAGCAGGATTGAAGCAGAAACCATTGTTAATTTGGCAGAATTTCATTTGGGAATCTGCAAGGGAAAAATGCAGGGCATTCTTTTTTAAGGAAAGGGGAGATCTAAATTAGAGGTGTTTGCAAGCAGAGCCAGTTCTAAAAGTCATGGAGAAAGATCATGGGGGTTTTATTGTTGTTCCCTTAGGGACTTTGTTTTTTTTATTTTATCCTTTTTTTTTTTTAATGTTTATTTTGAGAAAGGTGGAGAGAGAATCTCTGTGCTGTAACCGCAGAGCCTGCTTGGGATTCTCTCTCTCTCTCTCTCTCTCTCTCTCTCTCTCTCTCTCTCTCTCTCTCTCTCTCTAAAAAATAAACAGTAAAGAAAATAATAAAACACGTGATTTAGAATTGTGACTTTTTGAAGACAGCTTGTAAATGCCCGGAAGGTCCATTAACGATGATTCTTCCCATTTCCCCACCCCTGTCAGAACAGCAGAGGTGAGACCCCAGGAGAGAAGAGAAATACAACTGGCTGTTTACTACCAGGAGGGCTTCAAAGATATAGGGTGGCTCCTACCAGCAAGCAGCTGAATGAGGAGGACCCCTGCCTTCCTCTGAGGACAGGCTCTGTTGGAGAAGGGGCTAAACAAGTGGACTTCCTCCCATCTCCACTCTTTACTTGAGTTGGCTGTGCTCGGAGGAGCAGAGATACAGCCAGCTCGGGCTTCTGGGTCTGCATCTAGAAGCTCACGTCTTTTACTCTTCTTCACTTTTTCCTGGGAATTTCAAGTGTCTTCTCCCAGGGAAGCTCCTTCCTGTATATTTTATTTCCTAAGATGTTCGTTTTTAAACCCTGGCTTACTATTCTTAAATTAATATTCTTTAAGTTTCTTTTTCTCTCTGCCTTTCAATGAGACAAGTTCATTCTTCTGATTTGCTAGCTCCTCTGGGTTCCCTTTTGGTCTTTCCCTGCATCCCAGATAATTGAAGTTTTATCAGCCAGTTTTCCCCGACCAAGTCTATAAAGAGGTGGCCTTTCATTTTTGGCTGGCCCTTGTTACTGTATACTTGGATTCTCTCAATTCCTCTAGCCCTCGAAGCAGAGCCGTCCACCGAGTGTCTCCTTGTGGAGAAAAGTTCAAAGTGTGTGGTAGGAGTCCTCTTCTTGACTTCGGTTTTCAGGAGTCTGAGCCTCCATCAGTCCCTGTACTGTGTAGGTGTCAGTCCTCTACTTGAGGGCAGAGTCTCTACAGTGGGAGGAGATGGCAATCCAGGTGCCCTTGTGAGAAAGGGGAAGTGGAGTAAGACTTTGCACCTTAGGGGTCTGTATTCACACAGTCCTCGGGGCTCAGTCTTTGAGGTAAGTGGAATTAGAGGGCCCTGCTTCTCTTCTTTCCATCCTTCCTACCACGCCCCCTTTCCAGTTGCTGTGGACCAATGCATCTCTCTAGAGGCAGATACTGTCCAGCAAGCGGTCTACCCTATACTTTGCAGTTGCTCTTCTCCGTGTCTTTTCCTCCTACAAGCGTTTAGATGTTACTACCTGATTTTCCCCAAGTTCTGCTCCTGTCCGCAAACAGAAGATACCACATCTGGGCTTCAGGCCTAAGGAAGCCAGTCACTTTTGGGGCAAGGGCTCCTCCCTCTTTTCCTCCCTATCCATGGCGCTGGACCACTCCCCTGCTGCCTCTGCAGAAGAGATCCCTATTACTGCAGCGCTTGTGTCTGCCAGGGGTAGCTTGGCCGCTGTCCCTGTCCTACAGAACCTGAGGGAGATGGTGGTGGCTGGGTCTCCCCAAGTAAAGTCACCGTTTCTATTCTCTCCAAGAGCTGACCTAACCACTCTTGAGTCAGGTGGGGGGTGGGGGGTGGGGAGAGGCACTCAAGCTGTAACCCCCAAGGAGGAAATAACAGAGATTCTTCTAGGGGTAGCTGGTGGTCGTGCCTTTCGTAGGCTGTTCCCTTTGCCTTAAACCTGAAGATGTCTCCTCAAGCCTGTGGGCAGCATGCCCAGATTCCCAGACCTTAAGACACTGTGACAGTTGTCTCTGTTGGTCCACTGTGTTTCGTTGCAAGAATTTCTCCATGTGTGTTGTTGTTGTTGTTGTTGTTTGTTACTATTTTAAAGGGTGCACATTTGTGATCAGCATTGTGACTTGGAGATAATAAAATTTAGACTGTAAACTTGGCTCCTTTGCCAGTGTTTTGCATGCGTCTTGATTTGGGAGGAACAGTAGAGGACTTGCTGACTCCCCAGGGTCATAGTCGCAACTCAAGGCAACTCAGGACTTCTGTAATGGAAGCTCTGAGAGGTGAGGAACTCACAGTTGTGTCTGTACTCCCCATTGGCTATCTTATCCTAACTACATTGCCACATGGACCCGGGATATCGTTCAGTCCCTTTGATTGGAAGTGTCAGAGACAGAAGCTGGTGAGATGCAGCTTACCCGCATGAACATACAGTTACCCTTTCACCTTTGTTAGCGTTAGGCGAGTGAGTTCCCCAGGGTAATGTGCCCAAAGTCAATACGACTGTGCCAGGGTGAGGCACAGGTAGCTAAGCTTTCTTGAAAAGTAAAGACACTATGGCACTAAAGTACCAAGAACCACAGCCTAAGAGGGAGGCTTCTATCAACCTTAGTAAAGGTAAAGAACGATGGAGACCGCCAGCTGCGGCTCATGCTGCCAGTTACCTAATTCACTGAGCCCCCTGATGTGCACAGGCCAGTTCCTAGCTTGGAAGTGACTGTTTTCTTCCAGATCTTGGGTGGGGTGAAGTTCACTACAGAGGTGGTTCCCAGTGTGGAGGAGCAATTGAATTTAATGTGGAACTAGTGGCATTTATTCTTGGGGACCACAAATCCTTGTACACTGGGGGCATGGGCATCATGGTATCCCTTAAAACAGTTGAGACTCCCCCTATATCCCGTGGTATTACTGCTTGAGCCAGAAGACCATGATTCTTTTATCCCCTACCCCTAATTCCTCTTAATCATGTCCATTTGCTTTCCTCCTCCCCCATAGGGTGATGGGTAGCTGTGGGCCTGATCTCCTGGGGTCGTGCAAAGAATGCCAGGCACCCTTGGGGGTAGGATACTGGCAGGAGGGATGACTGTTAAGATGCTTTCCCGTCACCCCTGTCTCTTCCCCAGTCCTGCAGTTAGATCCCATTGCTCTCTGTTGCCCTGGTAACAAGCTCAGCAAGAAGAAACTCAAGCTCAACAAAGCCCCCAGGTTCTGTGCCCTACCAGCCTGCCTCTCACTGGGCAGAAAACGAGTATAAGGGGCAGACAGATCAGCTTTCTGTAGTCTTGCCCTCTTCCCTTCTAGACGTCCATGGGCTGGGCTCTCAAAGTTTTTTGCTCCATCTTCTCACAGCTGTTATTCATACCACTCTCTTCCCCTCTATTTCTTCTGTGCCAGCCCCTCTCCCCTGTGGGGTCAACGCACAGGCTTTGCTACCTTGTGGACAGGTCTTAGAATCCTGAAGTTGTCTCCTAGCATCTACAGCCCACTGGGGTTGTCCCTCTAGGGCAGTGATTCTCAACTCTGGCTGTTTGAATCACGTGGGGATCTTCTACGTGTCATCCTTGTGCAGGGACTATGCTAATCTCTATCATTCCAATTTTACTATATGTGCTGCCAAAGCGAGCACCACTTGGGGATCTTATAAAAAATACCATAAACCTTGGCCTTACGTCAAAGATGTAATTGATTTGGACTGTGGCCTGGGCCTCAGTAGTTTTGAGTTCCCCTCGATTCCAATGTGCAGTTGGGGCGAGAACCACTGTTCTAGCAGGGCCATGAATCCATGCTGGCTTTCCTTCCTCATTCAAGTCTTTGAACTTAGTCTCTGCCTGATATCCTTGAGTGGTTGCAGGGGTGCTGGGGTCCTGCTCCCCAAGCTTTCAGTTTCCAGAAGTGTCTCTGCCTCCTTTATTTCCAGCCCCCACACCCTCCACACTCCCCAAATCTTTCCCCTTCCTAACTGACAATCCCAAATCCTGCCCAGAGAGGAGGTTACCAAGGCAACCAGCTTAATCTGGTAACTGTGGCATGTGCTGGGAGTGGAGCCCTCTCCTCTTCTTATTTGGTTCACAAAATGCCTGGGGAGCTCTTAGCCACTCACTCCAGCCAGTTTCTCCTCTTAACCCCAGAGATAGTGGGGTATCCAATAAAGGAAGCCCAGCAAGCTGATAACTCTGATCTCTAATCGAGCTTTTTAGCCAAAACTGTTCTCTCCCTTTTACTGTTCCCTTTTGAAATCCACAAACAGATGGGTGTGCAAAGCTTTAATTCTGTAAACACATGCTCTAGCACACATAGGACCAGATATGCACACACAGTGACACGTGTGGAGTACACACCCTGTTCAATTCAACCACCACTCCCAGCCTTTAGCATTCCTGTCCCTGCCTGGTCCCTGCACGGTAAACAGGGGTGGGGCATTGTCCAAGAAGCTTCAGTCTCTCTGGAACCTGGTGCCACTCCCCCACCTTGTTACTTTAACCTCGATGTGTTTACACTCACTGTCTCTCTATATACCCACCTCCTCCTTCTGGGGCAGTGTATCCTTAGGGACAGAATGCTCCTGGCACAGGCATCAGGAATAAAGATCATTTAGACTGCAAATTGGCACCAATTGCCCTACTCCATGGCTATGTCCACTCTGGAGGGGCTCTACGCTAAGTGATGTTGGTTGGCAGTTCTGGAGCCTGCCACTTGTCTCCACCGTCCTGCTTTCTCCTGCTCCCAACTGGGCTCAGGTGCCCTTGTGCTCCTTGTCTCCTCCCCCTGCCTCCTGTCTCTTCTCCTCACCCCAACTAGACCTGCCACAACCTGCTGCTCCTTGCCTGGCTCCTACCTGCCTGCCAGCACCTGCCTCTCACAAGCCAGGCCCTCACCACCTATTGTGCCCTACCAGAAAGGGCAGATGGGCACCGCCCCCAGTGCCAATGCCAATCCACTCGAGGCCTTCCCAGCCCTTCTTCTAGAAGGAAGATAAAGGTCACAAATATGGCAACAGAGCATAGTCGGGATTGAGAGTGATGGACACCTAACCAGCAATCTTTGTAGGTCTCACACGAGTACAGATTAAGTCCGAAGTCTGCAGGCCAGAGGCCTGCCCTACTTCTTTGAAATGAAACTAAGAGCCCCTGTAAGCCCCCAAGTCAAGAATCTCTCTCCATTGCTAAATCACTCCATCACCTTTACTCTTAATTTCTGCATCTGCTTTAAAGCCAATCCCATTCAGCCCTTCACTATTTCCCTTGCGGCCAGCCCCAGAGCCCAAGTTCAAGCCTCGCGCGGGCCAGGGGGTGGGCCCTGGAGGGGCAGGGGCGGGGACTGGGCGGGGACTGGAGGAGGGGGCGCGGTCTCAGTTCTGCCACCTTCCCCCCTGGCCAGGAGCGCAGCCGCCGCCGCCGCCGCCGCCGCGTCCTCTCTCAGCCTTGCGCTCCGCCCGCTGTCTCTGCCGCCGCAGCCCGGCCCAGGAGCGCAGAGCCCCGGGCACTGGCCCCGCAGCCTATCCACCCTCCGGGCCGCGTGCCAGCCGCAACCGGCATGGGGGGCCACTAACGGCGGGCACTCCTTCCCTCTGGCACCTCCCCGGGCCACTGGCCACTGGACCCCGGCCAGCGAGCCTCGGGCTCCTCTGGCCCCCAGTCCGGCGCCTGGCACGGCCCTCCGCTCTGCCCCTCCGGCTCTGAGCATCGTGTCCCCGCCCCCCCCGCCCGCGCCTGGGACACCTGGGTCCTCCGGCGGCCCCGAGGAGAGGGGCGGGGGGGGGCATGAAGCCGCTGGAGAAATTTTTGAAGAAGCAGACGTCGCAGCTGGCGGGGCGAACGGTGGCGGGAGGTCCCGGCGGGGGTCCGGGGAGCTGCGGTGGGCCCGGCGGGGGCGGGGGACCTGGCGGGGGCGGCGGTCCAGCCGGGGGACTGCGGCCGCTGCAGCGGCGTCAGAGCGTGTCTCGCCTGCTGCTCCCAGCTTTCCTCCGGGAGCCCCCCGCAGAGCCGGGGCTGGAGCCGCCCCCCGAAGAGGAAGGGGGCGAGCCGGCGGGGGTCGCGGAGGAGCTCGGCAGCGGGGGGCCCTGTTGGCTGCAGCTCGAGGAGGTGCCAGGGCCCGGGCCGCTCGGGGGAGGGGGACCCCTGCGGTCCCCTTCCTCGTACTCCTCTGACGAGCTGTCCCCGGGCGAGCCCCTGACTTCCCCGCCCTGGGCCCCCCTGGGCGCCCCCGAGCGGCCGGAGCATCTTCTGAACCGGGTTCTGGAGCGGCTCGCCGGAGGGGCCACCAGGGACAGCGCCGCCTCAGGTAAGGCTCATGCATCCCGGAGTAGGGGGTTGTTACCGGGTTCCTCTTCCTCGCCCTTGGAGAGTGGGGGTGGCGCCATGGCGCGAGCCTCGGTGTGGGGCTGAGCGGTCAGCTGAAGTGGGGCAGCGGCCTAGGGGAGGAACAGACCCTTCTGCAGGAGGGAAGTGGCTGTGCCACCTTCCCCCCTGTAGCAGCCTCACCCACTGGCTGGAGAAGAAGCTGAACTCTTTCTCCCCTCAAGCCACCCTTCCTTTCCCCTGGACATATTGCCCACAGACCCCAATGGGTCCCTGGTGGTGACTACCTCCTTCTGTGGCCCCAAATTAAGGCCTGGCACACTAAGATGGAAGCTGCCCAGAGCACACCGAGCTTCACACCCCTCACTCCAAGAGGTGCTGCTCAAGACCTGAGAGACCTTCCCGGAGTCCCTGCTTCTGGCTAGAAGCCCCAGAGCACAGGGCTGGCCCACTCAGTGGGGCAATGTCAGACAGGCACAGGGCCCAGGCTGCCTTTCAGGCTCTGGCAAAGGGACGCATTGTCCTTAGCAGCTTGAGGGGGAAGAAGGCATTCTAGCTGGGGGCTGACTCAGAAGGTGTTTGTTGAGGGAGGGGTGGCTGGGCAGACAGACATCAGGACCCTGTGGCATCAAGGGGATTCTGAACTCCTCCAACTCCTGCCCTTCCCAAGGCACACGGCCTCTTTAAAAAATAATAGCCACACCCTGAGAAGCTATCACCCTAAATGATGATACTATTTCACTAATCCCCACCAGCACCCCTACTAAGGGGACTTTGAGTAAACTGAGACCCCGAATTGCTGGTTGGTGGTGGAGGTAGAAGGCTGGCGGATCTTTAGGTCTGCCTCTCAGTATTTCACTAAGCCCAGCAAGGCCTGAGGATGGGGAGCCCTGGTTGAGGGCCTCAAGATGGGGGTTTCGCACTTTGCTCTTAGACCTCTGTAGGGAGCCTAAACCTAGGTGTGTGGAATGGCACTCCAACCAACCCTCCCCCCCTAGATTTTTCTCGAGACCTGGGCCCTCTCTTTGGCTCAGCTGTCGTTGCCCTGGGGAGCTGACACCTTTTGGATTTAATTAGAAAAATATCAGACACACACAGCTCTCCTAACCATAACTTCCCGCCTACACCACACACCCTGTGTCTCTATGACACATTCCCTGGGGAGGCTGTGCATTGGACCAGAGCCTGGCTTGGAAGAGACAGACGCCAAACTGTAGCCCCCATAGCAGCATCTCCCCCACTCTGCCCCATGTACCTCTTCCTTTTCTCTCCTGTGAGATAGATAGGAAGGATGCTGGGCATCCCTCTTCCTTGTCACCATCCCTGGAGCCAGGGGTCAGGGCTGGGGCTCTCGGTCTCACTTTAAGAGCATAGCAGGGTAGCTGGGTAAAGAGGAAAAGGGAGAAACTGTCTTTCCACTTCCACAGGGGCCTGGTCTCCCCTGGGGAAGGACTCCTGAATTGATTGTCACCCTATTATCTGGGCTGGCAAGCTAGATCCCCAGAGTAACTGGTTTGGGGAACCAGTAAGTAAATGAGAATCAATTTAACCTGCCACTCTGATAGTCTCCAATATAACCAATGTTCTCAAGTCATCTTGGCTTTTTCCCAGGGTGTGTGGGAGGTGGGGGGGACTCACAGAAGTTATTCCCAAACCAGCCAAAGGTTCACAAACATCTAAGCAGCCCCATCTAACCACTGAGCTCTACCCTGACACTCTGCTTGCCTCAGGCATATTGAGAAAAGAACAAAGACTCAGGAGTCTGGGTTCCTATTCCAGCTCCAGGCAAGTCCCTCCCAACCCTGGGCCTCAGTTTCTCATTTGTGAAATGCAGTAGTTAAAATAGAGGATCTTGTGTTGGTTCTCCTCCTCTACCTTCATGGTTTGAATCAGAGGCCAGGGCATGGTGGGTGAGCCAAGGGACGTCAGAAGCCTTGGTTTTGTCTGGGGGCAGTGCCTGGGGACCTGGCCCTAACCTGTCCTGGTGAGGACACCTGGCTCCCTCCCTGAGCCCTGCTTGTCTGTGTGTGCCAGGCTGCCCTGCCCCACCCCAGGGCTGGCTGCAAGTCAGGGCGACCTTGTACCTGGCTGACTGGCTGAGCCAGGCCCAGATGGGGGTGTGGAGGGGAAAAGGGTGGTAAGAGCCACTCCCCTCCACCCTTCCATCATTAACCCTTCCATCTCTGGGCATCTGGAGGACACAGGGTTTCTATTCAAAGGCTTTTGGGATCAAAGAGATGGCAGTCACTCCCTCTCCCTTTTAATGGGGCTGGTTCTCACCTGCCTAGTTGGAACTCAAAGTTGTTAGGTAGAGAGTAGGGAGGGCAGGAGGGATGAACATGCACACACACAGACACACACACACACACACACACACTGACTCTATCCTCTGGAAGTTCTTTTTGTCTAGAGACACTTCTGTGGTCTACCTCTTTTTTGGGGGCAGATCTCAAGCTTGCTATATTATCTGACCAGCTTCCCACATGCATTGAAGAGAAGTGGGCGTGGCCATCAAAGGGCGCCCCCTCCTTCCCTCCAGCTGCCTTGGCAGCTGCCAAACCCACCCCCGCAACGGCTGCCCAGAACCTTCACACGTGTGCCCGCGCGCTTGTGCAGAGCATGACGGGGCAGGTGGCTGGGGCTCCAGCCTGGCTAAGGAGAACTCACTTTAGGAGGCAAGGGAGGGGGTAGTGAGTGTCCAGTCAGGTCCTGGAAGTGCCCGCCTGACATCAGTGGTGCCAACTGATCTCTACAGATATCCTGCTGGATGACATCGTCCTCACCCATTCTCTCTTCCTCCCCACGGAGAAATTTCTGGAGGAGCTACATCAGTAATATCCTTTTCTGGAGCCTGCAAAAGGGGAGGTCGGGAGGCAGCCACTTCCCCTACCCCACGTGTGATGTCAGGGCCTCCACTCTTCCCTAGAAAATGCGCCTGGGTTTCAATTCCAGGGGTTTTACTCAGCAGCTGCGTGACCTTGGGCAGACCACTTAACCTATTAGGGCCTCAGTTTCCTCTTCTGTAAAAAGGGAGTAAATAGCGTCTGCCCTGCCTACCTGTGGGGCTGCTGTGGAGATCAATCTGATAGTAGATGTGGGAGTGCTTTGGAGACTGCAGAGCCCTGTGCAAATGTAAGGTGTTATTATTCTATTAAGAGTGCCTCTTTCCCCACTGGATTGCTGCTCTAAACATCTGGTTGCCCAGTGAGTTATTATAGGGTCCGATGTAAACATCAGGTCATGGCTACGCTTTAGTAAGGTCTGCTAGAGACAAGCCACTGGCTGAGCTATTCATAGGGTTTCGCGTAAGCATTGGGCCTCTCGCTGAGTTATTTTAGGATCTAATTGTAAATGTCAGGCCATTGAGGAGAATACCATAGGCTCTCTTGAAACACCGGGCCTTACACCGAGGTATGGTCAGGTTTGTGGTAGGCATCATTGGGCTTTCCCAGCTCCAGGTTATGGGCTGGTCAGAGGTTGGGTGGGTCCGGGCAAGGTATCCGCAAGTGAAATTCAAACAGGTAGGATGTGGTCCGATGGATGTGGTCAAGTGGATGCCATCCGTACCGATTCTGAGAAAAAACCTGGGCTGAGGCATGACGGGGTCCTGGCTCCAGGGACACCTGGACTTCCTTTCTTCTTGGCCCCAAGCCTGGAGAATATTTGGGAGGGCTTAGCCACCCACTGTCTTTCATCTCCCTTCCCAGTTTCTTCGGGTCTGCCTGCTCAGGGCTTTTCCTTAACTCAGGGGTCAGTTTTGTTTGGGCAGGAGGCATGGAGGGCCCCGAGGGGCTGGGTCGGAAGCAGGCCTGTCTAGCCATGCTCCTTCATTTCCTGGACACCTACCAGGGGCTGCTGCAGGAGGAAGAGGGGGCTGGCCGCATTATCAAGGTGGGCCTGGGAAGAGAAGGTGGGTGAGCAGCCTCTTAGGTCTGGAAGGGGACCCCTTTGAGGGAGCCGTACTCCTCAAGCTGGGTACCCAGAAGAAGAGGATACCAGTGGGCCTTGAGTTTATATGGCTCCTCTGTGCTCCAAGGCATGGAGCCCCTGCCCCAGCCCTTGTTGATAGCGATGCTCGGGATGGGAGCCCTGCCTTTACCTTCTCTCTCCTCTGCTCCTCAGGATCTGTACCTGCTGATTATGAAGGATGAGTCCCTTTACCAGGACCTTCGAGAGGACACACTGAGACTGCACCAGCTCGTGGAAACAGTGGAGCTAAAGTGAGGGGAATGTGTTGGGGGAGGGGACAGGACAGAAGTCCCCCTGTTCCTCAATCGCAGGGACTGCCTCTGGCCTTTTGACTCCAATGTGGTTTCAGTTCAGCCCCTTTCTCTTGCTGGAGAGTAGGTAGCACAAAGCACGGCCTCCAAGAGCCTCCTTGTCCATTCTCTCGGCCATTCCTTTGTCGATCCAGCCATTTCTTTAACAACCAGCACGTCAGGAGCAAAAAAAAGCCCTGATTTGTAGCTTTTGCTGATTCCCATGGTGTAAATTCTCTGACTGGCTGCGTTCAAGCCACCAACATGACGTCCTTGAATGTGAAGCTGGAGAGAGAAGAGAGGAACAGTAGCAGGCTCTTAATGTAGGATTTTCACCACACAGATACAAGAGAGGTAAATAACCTCAGAAGCACAGACAATAGCAGAGTGTAGTAAAACAGGCTACTACTATCTTTTGTGGTAGTAATTTGGCTACAAGTTTATAAAACTTTTTTTTTTAATGGCTTTTTAAAAGGCAGTAGGCAGAATCGCCCCAAATTTCACAATCTGCTCTCATGAACCAACGTGAGCCAGCTTCAGGACTCCACTGTGGCCATCCATCCATCCGTCCATCTGTCCAGTCATCCCTTTGACCATTTCAGTTTCTCTCCATTCCGTCCCTACCGCCACAACCCCCATTTAGGCCTCATTATCTCTCGCCTGGATTATTACCACAGCCTCCTGTCCAGGGCTGCAGCTTATGGTCTTGTGTCCTCTCCTTTCTTGTGCTTTTTTTAAAATTTTATTAAAAATTTTTAATCTTTATTTATTTTTGAGAGATAGAGACAGAGTGCAAGTAGGGAAGGAACTGTGAGGGGGGAGGGAGGAGGACAGAGGATCCGAAGCAGGCTCTGTGCTGACAGCAGAAAGCCCAATGCAGGGCTCAAACTCATGAACCTTGAGATCATGACCTGAACTGTAGTCAGACACTTAACCCACTGAGCCACCCAGGCACCCTGTGTCCTCTCCCTTCTTATGCTGACACCAGAGAGGTCTTTCCAGTTTGATGACATCGTGCTCCTATTCCAAAAACATCCTCGGCTCCCCATTGCCTATAAGACAAAATTGCAACATCCTTGCACAGGGTTCAATGAACTCCCTTCCTTTCTGCCTTCTGCCAATGCTTCCTACCTCATCTCCCCTGACACTCCCTATACAACCCTGAACTCCTGGGGTTTCCCAGTTTCCTGCCATCATTTACACAGTCCACTCCAGAAGGACTGCCCCCCACCCACTTCTCTTTCTGTTGTCCTTCAAGGCCCAAGTTAGATGCCATCTTTTTTTTTTTAATGTTAATTCCTTTTTTTTTTGAGAGAGAGCTCGTGAGCATGAGCAGGGGAGGGGCAGAGTGAGAGGGGGACAGAGGATCCGAAGTGGGCCCTAAGCTGACGGCAGAGAGCCCGATGCAAGGCTCAAACTCACGAACCATGATATCATGACCTGAGCCGAGTCAGACGCTTAACTGACTGAGCCACCCCGGTGCCCCTCAAATGCCATCTTCTTTTTTTCTTTAATTTTTAAAAATGTTTTTATTATTTTAATTTTTGAGAGAGAGAGAGAGAGACAGACAGACAGACAGAGCATGAGCTGGGGAGGGGCAGGGACAGAGGATCCCAAGCAGGCTCGAACCCACGAACCAGGAGATCATGACCTGAGCCGAAGTCGGACCCTTAACCAACTGAGCCACCCAGACGCCCCAAATGCCATCTTTTTGATGAAAGTTCTCCCTGCCTCATACCAACAGAACTCTCCTTGTACCTTTGTGATATCACCTAACACCTCCTGCCTCGTGTTAGAAGTAGCTGTGTACACGTCTGTCTCCTCCCAGGCTGTGAACTTCTTGTCAGCAAAATTCAGCAAACAGTGGATGACCTACACTTATCATGTGCCAAGTAGTGTGCTGGGCCTGCGGGGTGAAAAAAAAATTTTCAGGAAGAACTAAGCCCAGCCCGCAAACGCTCTCAGTCTTGTAGAAGAGATAAGATACGAACAGAAACAAATATTAGCCCAGTGTCCTACGGCAGTTAAAGTCAAAAAGTGACCTTTCCTGGTGGGTGGGTAGATCAGAGAAGAATTCATGAAAGAGGTGGCATTTGATTTGGGTCACTTGGACAGTTGTCCCATGCTGTTCATTGTCTCTCTTCTGACCTCCTTCATCACTTTCTGAACCTGGTGCTGGCGCATCCTTGACTCAGTTCTGATGTCCCTGATTGATGTTGCCTGCCTGGTGCTCCATATGCCTGGCAGGACTTCCTGACGCCCAGCTGTGTCCATGCCAGGCTCCCAGAGGAAAGCCAGCCACCCAGCAAGCAGGTGAAGCCACTGTTCCGCCACTTCCGCCGGATAGACTCTTGTCTGCAGACCCGAGTGGCCTTCCGGGGCTCTGATGAGAGTGAGTCGGGGCACTAAGAGGGGCAGAGCTTCCAGAGGGCCCCCTGGGGGTCTCTGGGTCTTGGGCATTCTCCTGATGTCGTAGAACCTGTCCTGTTTCCAGCATCTTTTTCAGAAGCCAACCAATTTAGGGTTAGGGGTGAGATGGGGTGGGGAACAGAGGTGCCCTGGAGGGCACTATGCCAGCGCTGCCATTCTGCCTTCTAATGAAAAGCCCCCTTCCTGTCTCTGCCCAGTCTTCTGCCGGGTCTACATGCCTGACCACTCTTATGTGACCATACGCAGCCGCCTCTCAGCGTCTGTGCAGGACATTCTGGGCTCTGTGACAGAGAAATTGCAGTACTCAGAGGAGCCTGCAGGGCGTGAGGACTCGCTCATCCTGGTAGCCGTAGCTTCATCTGGAGGTGAGGCTCAGGAAGAACGGGGCTGGGGCGAGGGGCGGGGACAGGCAGGAGAGGAGAAACTCACCCGCCCAGTGCTCTGGGGCATGGGTGAAGTCGAATTCTAGGCTTCTAGGCCCTGGCTACTTGAAGAGTGATCCTGGGGCCGGCCTCATGAGCATCACCTGGGAGCTTATTAAAACAGCAGTACCTCAGACCCCACTCCAGACCTGCTGACTCAGAATGAGCGTTTTAACAAGATTCCCAGGTGATTCCGATGCACATTAAAGTTTGGAAAGCACAGGCCCACGACACCTGGATTCTGATGTAGGTGCTTGCCTCTTACTCATCTTGGGATCTGGTTCTTTCACCTCCTGGAGCATCTAAGGATGCTACGTTTTTGAGGCTAAAAACACAGGATGGGCCTCCAATCCCTGTGGGAAGGCAGATAGCCTGCAATGTAGCCAGAATCCTACAGGATTTCCTACAGGAAAATAATACTCCAGGGTCATGGGTACGCTAGGATGAGAGAAGAGCTGTGGAGGAATGTTGGGGGGTAAAAGGAGGCGATGAATGCAAAGGAAATCATTACTTGAAAGATTTCAGATGAAGGCAGCACAAATGGGTGATCACATGAGTCCCATTAGTCTAGAATGTGTCCATGCAGTGTTAGGAGTTTCTAGATGGGATGGCGACAGTGGCTGGGGTGTGCGAGGCTGCCGGTGGCCGGGGCTGAGGCAGAACAGCTTGTTCTCCTGCAGAGAAGGTCCTTCTCCAGCCGACTGAAGACTGTGTCTTCACCACCCTGGGCATCAACAGCCACCTGTTTGCCTGCACCCGGGACAGCTATGAGGCGCTGGTAAGAACTCAGTCACAAGGCCTTGGCTGGGAGCGAGGGCCCAGAGGGCCTATGGGCAGAAACTCACAAGCCAAGAGTGGAGCCCAGCCCTTGTGTCCCTGCCTGCCACCAGATGCCCCTCCCCGAGGAGATCCAGGTCTCCCCTGGAGACACAGAGATCCACCGAGTGGAGCCTGAGGACGTCGCCAACCACCTTACCGCCTTCCACTGGGAGCTGTTTCGATGTGTGCACGAGGTGGGGACTGAAGCTGGTGCTGGGCTGGGGGCCTGGAGACGGGCATTGCGTGCAACTGAACTTTGGGTTAGAAGGTGGCTGGCGGGGTGCCCTGGGGCAATTCACCCCCAGACCCTCTAAGCCTTAGGTCTCCAATCTGAAAAAAGCAAAGTGAGAGACCTTAGTAAGGTGGGTCTAACCACATAATGTGGTTAGTATCTTTAAAACATTCTCTATTAAAGAAAGGAATTAAGGCAGTCACAATAATGTCTACCAGATGGTTCAAGGACCTGGCACCTAAAAAGCGCTCAGTAGATGGGCCAGTATTATTAATGTTGCTTCCCTCCTCCCCCATTTCTCTCGCATCCTGTCTTGTCCCCGCTTTTTCTATTTTCCACCCCTCCCACCCCCGCCCTCCTGACTTTCCCTCCTGCGGTCCACACCCCCCACGCCCGGGCTGCCCCTCCGCCCCGCCGACGTGGGTGCAGCTGGAATTCGTGGACTACGTGTTCCACGGGGAGCGCGGCCGCCGGGAGACGGCCAACCTGGAGCTGCTGCTGCAGCGCTGCAGCGAGGTCACGCACTGGGTGGCCACCGAGGTGTTGCTGTGCGAGGCCCCGGGCAAGCGCGCGCAGCTGCTGAAGAAGTTCCTCAAGATCGCGGCCATGTGAGTGCGGCGCAGGGGGTGCGGCCAGGCGGCGCAGGGGGCGCGCGGAGCCCCTCCCCACTGCCACCGACCCCCCCCCCACCCCTGCCCCGGAGCGCGCACTGACCTCGCCTCCCACCCCCGCAGCTGCAAGCAGAACCAGGACCTGCTGTCCTTCTACGCCGTCGTCATGGGGCTGGACAACGCCGCCGTCAGCCGCCTGCGGCTCACCTGGGAGGTGATGCATGGCTGGCTGCTTTCCTCTCTTCCCGCCTGGGCTGGCCCGGCTCTCGGGGATCTTGGCCTCCGGGGCTCACCCCCGGGCTGCCTCCCGCGCCTGCGGCTGGCCCATCATAGGGAGCCTTTGTGCCAGGCGGAAGGAGGCGCCCTCTTCTGGCAGATCCAGGCCCGGGGCACGCCACTCGGCCAATGCTGCGCCCTGTCCTTGTGCAAATCAGTAAAAGGCCGCAATCCCCGTCGGAGTCGGGGGCCGGCAGCCCAGGCCAGGTCGCAGACTTGGATACTGGATTCCAGCCACCCCTCAGTGAGGCCCCTTGTGCGTGGCACATGCCAACGCAGAGGCTCGAATTCCCCCAGAATAATTCATTCCTCTGGGCTGCTTCCAGCTCCCCAGACCTCACCAAGGGCTGATTCTATTTCCCTACCCACCAGACCAGCTTGCCAGGCCCTTGCATGATAGCCGGGCCCTTTCCCCCTCTAACACCCGGGGATTAGCCAGAGCCGCCACAAAACGCAAGGAGCTCCACTCTGACGTTCCTTCTCCTTCCTTCAAACTCTGCAGAAGCTGCCAGGGAAATTCAAGAATTTGTTCCGCAAATTTGAGAACCTGACAGTGAGTGGGTTCAGCTCTTTTATCTGCCCCTGGATTTGCACCCCAGAGACCCTCTGTTCCTATAAACCTTCTTCCTCAAGCTTCCCTTCAAGGTTTTTAGTGCCTAAGACTCCCCTGCCCGCCTCTCCCACCCACCCCCACCCGCATGCTGGGAGAGGAAGGGTGGGAGGTTGCTACCCTGTTTGCCTTGGAGGTGAGAGGAAAACAGTCAAGCTCCTCCCCCACCTCACCCCCAGCTAGATACCCATGCATACTGCTCTCTGATCAGAGATGGATCTAGGGCAGGGGGCTGAGAGGAGTAGGGGACATCTTTGAGGTGTGCTGGGACTATCTGTCCCCTAACCTCTCCTCTGCGGAATGCCAGGACCCCTGCAGGAACCACAAAAGCTACCGAGAAGTCATCTCCAAGATGAAACCTCCTGTGATTCCTTTTGTGCCTCTGATCCTCAAAGGTGAGAGTCACTCCCGTGCTCCTCTAGCCACAGTCTCCGTGCCCCAGTTCTGGCTATGAACCCCCTCACTTAGCTTTGAGTGCCCACGGGAGAGGAGCCCCCCACGGAGGGGTCGTGGGGGAGGGGAAGGGCCCTTTGGACCTCCTCTCTTCTTCCTCACATTTGCTTCTCTTCCATCCCCTAGACCTGACTTTCCTACACGAGGGGAGTAAGACCCTCGTCGATGGTTTGGTGAACATTGAGAAGCTGGTGAGTGCCCTGGCTGACCCTGGCCTGGGAGCGGGGGCGGCATGCTTCCTCCCCCCCCCTCCCCCATCCTGGCAGTCCCCTAAAGACAGCAGCCTTCCTTCTTGGTGCCTAGCTTGCCTGACAGACTCCGGACTGTCCCTGCTGCCATTGTTGTGCCAACCTGCCCGTGGGCCACAAAGCTAACAGGCAGCGGGGGGGGGGGGGTGACTCTACCTCCCCTCACTGGCCCCATTATACCCCTCCCATTGGTTCTTCAGAGACCCTCCAGAATTAGATCCTGGAGGGAGTAGAATCAAACCAGCAGAATTGGAGAAAGGAGCAGAGGGAGCGTAAGAGGGGGGAGCATCTTTCTGTACCCTTTTTAGGGCTCATTCCTTGTCATCTCCCAGCATTCAGTGGCTGAAAAGGTGAGGACAATCCGCAAATACCGGAGCCGGCCCCTTTGTGAGTACCCAGGCTTCTGAGAGCTTTACAGGTAGAGCTTTGACTGAGCGGGAGGGTTCTGGGAGGAGGCCCTCCTCAATTCTTTATTTCCTTAAACTTGTCGGCTCTCCATCCTCTCCTTGGCCGCTCCAGGGACCTTCCTGCCCAACACCTGTCCCAATCCCCCCGCCCCTCTCTGGCTGGTAGGTGCATAGAACAAGAAGGGAGGCTGAGAGCCTGAAGGCCTCTCTCTTGTCACCCCCCTCCACAGGCCTGGATATGGAGGCCTCCCCCCATCACCTGCAGACCAAGGCTTATGTACGCCAGTTCCAGGTCATCGACAACCAGAACCTTCTCTTTGAGCTCTCCTACAAGCTAGAGGCTAATAGTCAGTGAGAACAGAGGTTCTGGTCGGCGCCCCACCAGGGTCCTCGGGCACCTGGCACTCAAGCACTTTGCACGCTATCCCAACTCACCTCTGACATCTTCCCACCCCCCCCCCCCCCCCGCGCGACTTCCTGCCCCTCAGGAAAGAGTCAGATGGACTTACCCCGGGCTCAGAAGCCCGTTCATCCTACTGAAGTCCTCTCCCCCTTGCTCCTTCAAGCCAAAACCACACTCTGCTGGGTCCTGCCCTCACAGGGAAGGGGAGCAGAACACTCCTTCCTCTGCCCCCTGCCGTTGAGGTCTGTTCCAGAGATGGAGTTTCCAACTCATTCTCCCATGCAGACAGGAGAGCTGCCCACATGGTCTGTGAGACAGAGCGGAACTGTGGAAGGGATTGGCCGCCTTCCTCTCCACCCCTGGCCAGCTTCTCCCTGGTCAGGGCTGGGACACCCCCCCCCCCGAATATTATATTGCCCTGTGTCTGTGTGCATGTGTGCGCGTGTGTGTGCACCTGTCCCCTTTAAGAAGCAGCAGTGCATCTGGTAACTGAGGGAGGGTGTCGTGTGTGTGTGGGGGAGGGTCCTTCTGTTTGGTGCTACCCTGGTCTACTCGGCCCTGTGATGGTGCCCCTGTGATGGTGCGGGGTGCTTTCCCCACCCCCACCACTCCCTGCTCAGCTCCTTGTGCTGCCCCGCGTGCCCAAGCCTGTGGGTGAAGCTGCTCATGGGGCAGGGGGCAGGAGCAGGGGGGAAGGGTTACCTGTCAGCCCTGGGGAGTCCTCCACTCAGGCCTCCCCACCGTCTCTGGGTGGGCTCCAGTGAGAGGGTAAGAGATGCTCAGGGAAACACAGGCCTAAGCTGCCTACAGGACACTCCCTCTGCATTGCGGGGTGGGATGAGGCGGTATCAGGAGCTGGGGGCGTTTGCTGCCCTCACTCCTTCTTTTGGGGTGTCTTACTGCTGAGAAGGGAGCTGTCATCCCCCTCCTCCTGGCTCTTCTGTGGGACACCAACGACATGGTCTCTATCCTTCTCCCTGTCTTGACTCCCCCTTGGTCCTCCCCATCAGAGCCGGGGGTGGGGCGGACCCCTGTGCCTGGGCAGGCAGCCCCCAGAAGTGAGGGGAGGGGATAGCCGAGGCCGTGAAGGCAACACCGGACTGTGGTGACGCCTTTGATACCTCTCTGTCTCTCCTCCCTCTCCCACATGGGCCTCCAGGGCCGAGGGGCGCAGGGCTCCTGGCAGCTACCGGGTGAGGTTTCCTGGCACGGCCTCACCCTCCTTTCTGGCGCCACCTCTTTCCCTTCTGAAGAGGCAGCAGCGGCAGCGACGGCAAAAGCAGCTGCTGCTCCTGCTCTGAGGGTGTATATATTTTTTACCAAAAGTTCTGGAATTGTAAATTTATTTTTTAAAACTCAAAGAGGGAAAGAGCCTTGTATCATATGTAAACATTGTATCATAGGTTACGTTGTACAGTCCCTTTTATACAGTGGTCTGTCCTGTTCCTGCCACAAAAGATGTCTACGAACCCTCCCCCCACACATACACTGGCACTGTGTCCCGCTTCCTCCATCCCTCACAGTGACCACAGGCGCCCCCTCCCGATCCCCGCGTCCTCCCTGCAGCTTAACACGCACCTCCTCTCCCTGTGGCCGCCCTCCCTCCTGACCCCGCACAGCAGCCTTCTCGCGCAGCTCCCATGACCCTTCCTCAAGCACTGGGGCCCCCTGGGCCAGTCCCAGCTGCTGCCCGCCCCAGCCTTGACGCCTGCCCCGCTGCTCCCCAGCTTTGCCAGAGTGAACCGTGTGTGCTGTCCAGGCTCGGTTGTCTGCAGAAGCCGCCGGCTGGAGAAAAAGCTGATAAAGTCTATGAGTCAAGCTGCTTGCTGTTCTCCATTCTCTTTCTCTGAGGCTCGGGGAAGGGGTGAGGGAGGCAAGAGGGGACCGCCTCTCAGTGTGCTGGGCCCCTCAGCAGGGCTGTTCTCAGTCTGGAAAGTCTGGAAAGACTTTCAAAATGTGGAAGAGAAGGAAAGGTGCCAGCAGCCTCTTAAGACTTGCCACATAGTGTCTGGAACTTGGAAGAGTGGAAGTTTGAGTTCTTCCAGGTTCCAGGTGCCCTAGCCATGTGATCTTGTTAAATTCTAACACGACAAGGTGGAAGAAGGAGTCCTAGCGTAAGGTCCAAGTCCCGGGGGGTGAGGGGGCAGAACTGGGCCCCTACGTCAGATCCGTCACTGCAGACAGCACGCACATTCTCCCAGCTGCTACCCAGACAGCACGCACTGTTCACACAACCAGTATCTGCCAGTTATACTAGGATGGGGGCTTCTAGAGCCCAGTGTTCGGCTGTGACGAGAGCCTAAGCTCCAGGAGATGACGTATTCAGACAGCTACACATGAGCCCTTGGCCTTCCCTCGGCCCACATCTGTTATTCCCTGTCTCCTGCCTCTTAGAAACTGGTCCTCTCATCCACCCAGGCTTTCAAGGCAAAAATGCAGGACTCGCCCTTGATGCCTCCTTCTCATCCCTCATTCATCAGCCAGTCCACTTCTCTGACTCCTCTATTACCACCTAGTGCAAACCATTTGTGGGTCTTCCCCGGTTGACCACACTAGCCTCTTTCCTGGTGTCTCGGCTTTCTCTGCCCAGCCCGACCCTAATCCCACCACTTGGTTCTTAGAGCGGAGCCAGGTTGCTCTGTTAAAAACCTACATCCAATCATGAGTGACTACAGTTTTAAGAAGTGGCAATACCAGTATCAGCGAGGGTGTGGAGCAACTGGAACCTTTATATGCTGTTGGTGGGGAGTGTAAGTTGGTACAGCCACTTTGGAAACCTGCTTGGCAATGCCTACAGAAACTAAATGTGCACCTAACCTATGACCTAGAATTTCCACTCCCAAGGGAAATCAGTGCTTGATGTCCAGTGAAAGACACGGATAATAATGATCATAGCAGTTTTATTAATGACCGTGAAACTGGAAAAAGCCCAAATGTCCTTAAACAGGTGAATGGATAAATCAATTGTGGTATGTTCTTATAGTGGAATACTAAGTAGCAACTACCACCCCCCTTGAAAGATGGGGTGTCACAAACATAATGCTGAGTAAAAGAAGACACACACATAAGACTACAAACTGTAGGATTCTACTTAAGAGAAGTTCAAGACTAGGCACAATTAATCTATGGGGATAGAAGTAAAAACAGTGGTTACTTGGTGGGGATGGGAGAGAGTATTGACTGAGAACAGGCATGAGGAAGCCCTTTGTAGTGATAAAAATGTTCTATATGTTTTTAAATTTTTTTTAAATGTTTATTTATTTTTGAGGGACATAGAGACAGAGCGTGAGCAGGGGAGGGGCAGAGAGAGAGGGAGACACAGAATCTGAAGCAGGCTCCAGGCTCTGAGACATCAGCACAGAGCCTGACGCGGGGCTCGAACTCACAGACTGCGAGATCATGACCTGAGCTGAAGTTGGACGCTTAACCGACTGAGCCACCTAGGCGCCCCTCTATATCTTTTTTTAAATTTAAATTTTTTTGTTTTGAGAGAGGCAGAGACAGTGCAAGTGGGGGAGGGGCAGAGAGAAAGGGAGACAGAGAGTCCCAAGCAGACTTTGCAATGTCAGCACAGAGTCCAATGCGGGCTTGAACCCACAAAACCGTGAGATCATGACCTGAGCTGAAACCAAGAGAGTCGGATGCTTAACCGACTGAGCCACCCAGGCGTTCCAAGAATGTTCTATATCTTGACCTGGGGGTGGTTATGTATGTCTGTCCACTCAATTGTGAGATTTATGCAATAACTGTAGGTTTCTTACATCTCAGTTAAAACAATTCAGATCATAACACTCCTGTTTCCAATAACAAACTAAAAATCAAGATCCTCCCTCTCTGACCCCATCTACCTCCTCTCCTCTTACTCCACTGTAGCCACACTGACTGCTTTACGGTTCCTAAAACACCTAACACCCATCTCTGTCTCAGGGAATCACCTTCGCTCTTCCCTGAGCCTTCCCTGACTACTCTGGTCCATCTCACTCACCCCTCACTGTCCCCTACCCCCTTTATCTTCGAGGCACTCATCACTCCCTGACATCATACATACTCTCTGCGTATTTTCTTTGCGCCCACTCTCCTGCAAGAATGTTAGCTTCGTGAGTGTCTTGTTCGCTATCCAAAGCCTACAACACTACTTGGCACAGAGAAGGCACTCAATACATATTTGGTGAATGAATAAATTATTTCAATTTGGTTGAAATAGGAGCAGTAAGAGTGGACAAAACACAAGATGATAAATGCTCTAGGAATCGAGCCAAAGAGATTCACTACTAGTCTGGGGATGTGGGGTGGGGGACAATAAAAGAAAGCTTGAAAGAGATGACTTAGGCCTTGAAGCAGGTTTGATGGCCAAAGTGCAGAAGTGGGAAGTCAGGGATGAGGCAGTGGGAAGAACTGGGAGGCACTGGAGCTGCCCCTGCTCTGCTGGACTGGTTACCAGGGGAGCCCGACGTATGGGTGCTGGACGGGTTCTGCCCTCCCCAAAGGGTGCTGGTCCCACCCTCAAGGACTCGATGCCCCGGTGCAGGATCATAGGCACCAGTCCTTTCTGTCCCCGCTCTTCTCCCCCAGGGAGGGCAGAGAAAGTGGTATGGGCTGTTCTCCTTATGCCCATCTTGGCCACCTTCAGACCCGTCAGTCATCTGGTCTTTTTTAGGGGCGATGATAAGAACTGACACTTGGAACCATGTCCTTTGCCTCTCACTGTGGTTGGCTTTATGTGCCATCTCTCGTTTAATCTTCTCAACAAAGTTAGCTCTATCTGCCTCACTTTCCAGATGAGAACCGAGGTCACGAGAAATTTATCATCACAGGCACAGAGAGGCCAAGTAACAGCTAGCAAGAATTTGAGCCCAGTTATTCTGACTCCGGAGACCACAGTTTAAGCTCTGCACGATCCCCAGAGCTTGAATAACTGAGAAATGTCCATCTTGCACTCCTTGGGGCTACAGTGTCCACCTGACTGGAGCTGGGTGGCTGGGGGACATCTGTCCTTTCTGGTCCCTTCTTCACCCTGCCTGAGTTCTGCCTCCTTGTGGGGAGAGTGGCCAAGAGACACGAGAAGTGGCCAAGGTCTACTGTGCGCTGTGGGGGGAGAGGACGAACTTCTTTAGTAGCATTGCACATCGTAGGCTGGTCTAGCAGTGAACAAAAGGGTGAAAATAATTTGGAGTGGTCAGAAGACCAGCATGAGATGCCCTCTTGAGGAGGTGTAGACAGAGGAGAGAGAAGAATTTCAGCAGTGCCCTTCGAATCCACTAGGTGTCACCACCATGATTCCTTTCTCCCCAAGCTTGGGGCTAGGAGGCAGGTAGAGCATTTCTTGGGGTATACTGAATCTCTCACATGGTGGGTCTATCCCCAGGCATGAGTCAGAAGTTTGACCAGAATAGCTTGTATCTTTCATGCTCCTCTTTCTGCTGGCTTTTTCCCATTTAGCATTTAAACCCTCTCAACTCCCCATTTTTAAAAAACACTCTGTTGACCCTACATGCCTGCTCCAGCTTACTGTCCCCTCTCTCACTTCCAGTTCAAGGCCAAACTGCTGCAAAGGATGGTCTCCACCTCCTCATCTCCCATTCATTCCTTTTTTCTTTTGTCTTGTTTCCCCAACTTTTCATCATGAATTATCTCAAACACAGAGAAGTTTAAGGATTATTGGTACAGCGAATAGCCTTAGAACTTTCTAGATCCTATAATTACCGTTTTGCTAATTTGCTTTTGTTGTCTCTTTCCCTCTTTCTCTCCCTTCCTCTCTTCACACACACATACTTTTTCTTTTGCCAAACTATTTGAGAGTTGCAAACATTAATATCATTTGACTCCTAAATGCCTCAGTGAAAAGCTCTTAAGAATAAGGACAATTTCTCACATGTCCACACCATTATCACACCTAAGAAAGTCAGCAGTAGTTCTCGGGTATCATCTAATATTCAGTCTCTATTTGATTTTCCCAGGTTGTCTCAAAAATCTCTTTTTAAAAACTTTAAAAAAAAGAGGAGTGCCTGGCTGGCTTAGTCAGGAGAGCTTGGGACTCTTGACCTCAGAGTTGTGAGTTCAAGCCCCACATTGGGTGTAGAACTCCCTAAAACAAAACAAAACAAAACAAAACACTTAAAAAAAGAAATCCTGGGGGTCTCTAGCTGGCTCAAGTCAGTAGAACATGTGACTTTTGGTCTTGGGGTCATGAGTTTGAGCCCCACGTTGGGGCTAGATTATTACTTAAAAATTTTTTTTTAACTAAATCTAAAAAAAAAAAAGGTGGAAGGGGGGAATTCTCATCCAATCAAGGCCCGTGCACTACATTGGGTTCTTTTTTTTTTTTTTTAATGTTTATTTATTTTTGAGAGTGAGAGACAGACAGAGCATGAGCAGGGGAGGGACACAGAAAGGGAGACACAGACTCCAAAGCAGGCTCCAGGCTCTGAGCCGTCAGCACAGAGCCCAACACAGGGCTTGAACTCGCAAGATGTGAGATCATGACCAAGTCAGGTGCTTAACTGACTGAGCCACCCAGGTGCCCCTACATTGGATTCTTATATCTCTTGTTTCTTTTAATGTAGAACAGCTCTTTTCTTTTTTTTCCCAATGACTTTTTTTTTTAACATCTTTATTTATTATTGAGAGACAGAGAGAGACACAGCATGAGCAGGGGAGGGGCAGAGAGAGCGGGAGACACAGAATCTGAAGCAGGATCCAGGCTCTGGGATGTCAGCACAGAGCCTAATGTGGGGCTCGAACTCACAAACCATGAGATCATGACCTGAGCCAAAGTTGGACCCTTAACCAACTGAGTCACCCAGGCGCCCCCCAATGACTTTTTGAAGTCTGAGAGAGATGTCTTGTAAAATGCCCCTGATTCTTGACTTGTCTAATTATTTACCCATCCTCTTGTTCACTTATACTTTCATTCCCTCTAATGTAATTTACATTTTCTAGTAGTCACACTTAAAAAGTAAGAAGAAACAGGCGAATTAATTTCAAAAATGTATTCTATTTAACCCAGAATATACAAAACTATTACTTTAACATGCAATCAATATGAAAATACTAATGAGATATTTTACTTTTTTTTTTTAAGTTTATTTATTTTTGAGAGACAGAGACAGAGTGTGAGCAGGGGAGGGGCAGAGAGAAAGGGAGACACAGAATCTGAAACAGGCTCCAGGCTTTGAGTTGACAGCACAGAACCCGATGTGGGCTTGACTCGAACCCACGACCTGTGAGATCATGACTGGAGCTGAAGTCAGACGCTTAACCAACTGAGCCACCCAGGCGCCCCTACTTTTTTTTATATTAAGTCTTTGAAACCTGGTGTTCATTTTATAATTAACAGCATGCGTCAAGCTGGACTAGTCACATTTTAATTGTTTAATAGCTACAAGTGGCTAGCGGCTCCCAAATTGGACAACAAAGTTCCTTGTAGTGGTTTTTGGGAGCTTAAATATTCTAGAGAAGAACCGTTTTTTTTTTTTTTTTTTTAAGTTTATTTACTTATGGGGGGGGAGGAGCAGAGAGAGAGAGAAGGAGAGAGAGAGAATCCCAATAGGTTCCACACTCAGCACAGAGCCTGACCCAGAGCTTAATTCCACAAACCGTGAGATCATGACCTGAGCCGAGATCAAGACTTGGACGCCCAACCCACTGAGCCACCCAGGCGCCCGTAGAGAAGAATACTTTATAGGTGATACTGTTACTAGCATTAGACCAGGAGGCAAATAATGTCAGGTTGGCTCACATCAGTGATGGCTGAGTTTGTCAAGGAGAGATTCCCAGATCTCTCCATGAAAAAGATATGTATTTTTTCTCTCTTTGTTGTATGTGGTGGTTTTGCATCTCGCCAATATCCTGTTTGTCCCAATCATTCTTTCTTCCTAAAAAGTTATTTTTAAACGTGTTGTGTAATTTTTCAATCATGCAAAAAGTTTAAAGACTAATATAATGAACACCCATGTCTCCACCATCCAGCTTAGGAAATAAAACTTTACCCTGCAGCTGAGACCCCCAGGGCCTGTCCCCAGCCACATCCCCTCCTTTTCTCCCTAGAGACAACCACTTTCCTGAGTGTGGTATCATTTCCACAAATGTGGTATATGTTTCCATAAATGTATACATCTCAGAACAATATAGTTTTTTTGCATTCTGGGGAGTAACGATTTTATTGAGACATACTTTACACGCACTATTTAAAGTGTACAGTTCAATGGCTTTTAGCACAAGCGCGGAGTCGTGTGACCATCGCCACAGTTGACTTTAGAACATGTTCATCACCTCAATAAGAAACCGTAGGAGAGTGTTCATAGCAGCATTATTTGTGATAGTCAAAAAGTGGAAACAACTCAGTGTCCATTAACTGATGAGTAGATAAACTAAAATGTGGTATATCCATAAAATGAAGTATTATTTAGCCATAAAAAGGAATAAGATACCGATACAGGCTACAATGTGGATGCACCTTGAAACCATTATGCTAGGTAGAAGAAGCGAGACACAAAAGCTCACATATTGTGTGAAATGTCCAGCGTAGGCAAATCCATAGACATAGAGTGTGGATTAGGTGTTGCCAGGAGACGAGAGGAAGGCCGAATTGGGAGAGGCTATCGATGGGTACAAGGTTTCTTTTTGGGGTGATGAAAATGTGCTGGAATTAGTGGTGATGGTTGCACAATACTGAGAATATAGAAAACCTGCTCAACTGTACACTTTAAAGTGGTTAAAATGCTTTCCTGTTATGTGAACTTTGTGTGCTTGACTTGTAGACACGTGGCTCCAATCTCTGCCTCTGTCTTCACCTGGAGTTCTCCCCTGCGTGTGTCTGAGGTCTCTCCTCTTCTTGTACAGACACCCATCATTGGATTTAGGGCCCACCCTAATCTACTTCACCTCATCTTGACCCACTTGACTTCAACTTAATTATTATTTGCAAAGAACTTATTTTCAAATAAGGCCTCCTTCCCTCCTCAAGGTTATGGTTGTGAGAGTCACTCAGGTCAATGGGTGTAACTCTAAAAAAAAACAAAAACAAAAACCCACCACCACCACCCAGGGCACCTGGGTGGCTCAGTTGGTTGATCTTCAGCTCAGATCATGATCTCTCAGTTCGTGGGTTTAAGCCCCGTGTCAGCCTCTATGCTGGCAGCTCGAAGCCTGGAGCCTGCTTCGGATTCTGTGTCTCCCTCCCTTTCTCTCTCTCTGCCTCTCCCATGCTCATGCCCTGTCTCTCTCAGTCTCTCAAAAATAAATAAACATTAAAAAAAAAAAACAACCAAACCCCAAAACTGTAACTCCAGTTTGATTTTGTTGCTTTTTCATTCTTCAACCCAGCGCATCTGGCGTCTGCCCTCAGTACTCACTGAAACTGTTCTTGTCAAGGTCACAGACTCCCATGTTACCAAATCCAAGGGATACTTATCTAACTGTTCTTTCGCTGGCATTTGATATTTCTGACCACTCTTCCTTCCTGAGCACTTATCGCCGCGTCCAGGATGCCACGCTCTCAGGATTTCCCTCTGTCCTGTTTATCTCAATCTTCCTTGTGAGCCTTCTCCCTCAGTTTGGTCCTTGCACTTGGGGTGCCTTGGCTCTATCCTACGCCCTCTTCTCTTCTCACTATACACCTGGGCTGAGAGTTCATCAATATCATTCTGCTTGGGGATCTATTGCGGCATAACAAAGTATTCTAAACTTAGTGGCTTAAAACGACAACCATTTTATCCTCCCAGTCGGTGGGAGCTTAGCTGGACAGCTCTGCTGTCTCACTTGGGGGTGTCTCTTGTGGCCGCAGTCAGAAGGTAACTGGAGCTGGAATGTCCACAATGGCTGGCTCGCTTGTCTCCCACTCCGGGGGCGACAGCTGGAATGCTGGGATGGCTAGACCTCCCTTTCTCCACCTCCAAGCTTCTCTCTCCAGATGATGTCTGCAGCAGAGAGGCTGATTTCTCACACGAGAGCTTAGGGGTCCCAAAAGCAAGAGTGAAAGCTGCCAGGTCTTCTTAAAGCTTAGTCCTGGACGTGGTACAGCATAACTTCTGCAGCATTAACGGTTGCCACAAGCTGGCCCAGATCAATGGATACAAGGAGTCCTGAGGTGTTATGGGCCATCTTAGGAGAGTAGCTACTACTGTTTAGGGATCCCAAGTTGCTAGGATCGCTCTTTTAAGTTCCAGACCCAGATACCTGACCTCTCTTTGCTCTCTCACCAGGCTCCTCAGGCTCATTTATGGTCCTGGCCTGTCTTCCTCCCGGCCTCTCTAAGCTAAGTGTTAGCATCATGTGCACACGGGAGGTTAGCTCGAAGCTTGAGGGTCATCTTTGGCTCCTCCCTGCCCTCAGCCCTCACATTTCACTTCTTCAATATCTCCCGAATTACTTCTCTCCATCTCTACTGCTCATACCTACGAATGACCATGGCTAAGATTAGTGGGTGCTTTCCAAGTGTGTACACACTTCGGACACATTCCATCCCGTCTTATCTCCATTTTATAGATGAAAAGACCGAGGCTGGTAGAGGTTGAATAACTTGCTCAAAGTCTCACCTTATTCAATAGTGGGGAGAACGGAAACTTGAGCCCTTTGGCTCTGTGGACAGGCAGCCCTGCCTCCAAAGCCTTTGTGTCCGGCTGGTACCCAGCTGCCACTCAGCACAGGCAACCGTCGTCTCTCACATGTTCACGGCAGCCTCCCAACCGGTGTTTCTGCCTCCCGTCTGGCCCCATCTCATCCGTCCTCCACCCTTCAGTCACAGGGACTTTTCTAGAAGGCAAAAGGGGTCACGGCACTTCTCTGCTTAAGTCTTTCAATGGTTTCCCTTTCACCCTGAGGATAAAATCTAACTTTTCACCCTTACCAAAAATAAAGCCTTTTATCTCTTTTGGGGCCCCCATCTTCTCCAAGGAGAATCTTTTGTTAAACTCCCCTGTTGAGGAGGTTCTAAGGTGCTTCTTTTTTCCATGAGACACTGACCAAAGCTCATGTTCACCTAGTTAGGCAAATGTCCTCAGAGTAAAAACCTGCCTCAGTGTTCTACTCACCTCTCTACAAACCCTGCCTTCACTTACTTTGTTTTGCCCTGAAAATTCCTTACTTTTTCATCAAAGCATTGAAGATATCTTTCTTTTTAATATTTATTTTTGCGAGAGAGCACGAGCAGGGAAGGCGCAGAGAGGGTGACAGAGGATTCAAAGCAGGATCTTCGCTGACAGCAGCGAGCCTGATGTGGGGCTCAAGCTCACGAACCACGAGATCATGACCTGAGCTAAAGTTGGATGCTCAACCAACTGAGCCACCCAGGTGCCCCAAAGATATTTTTCTTTTTTCTTTCTTCCTTCCTTCCTTCCTTCCTTTCTTTTTCTTTCTTTCTTTCTTTTTTTCCTTTCTTTCTTCCTTTCTTTCTTTTCTTTCTTTCTTTCTTTCTTTCTTTCTTTCTTTCTTTCTTTCTTTCTTTCTGAGAGAGAGAGAATGAGCAGGGAGGGGCAGAGAGAGAGAGGAAGAGAGAGACTTTTAAGAGAGTCTTAAGCAGGTTCCACACCCAGTTGAGAGCCTAATGCCAGGCTCAATCTTACGACTATGAGATCATGACCTGAGCTCAAATCAAGAGTCAGACACTTAACTGACTGAGCCACCCAGGCAACTCTAAGATGTTTTTCAATATTTTTCTATCCAGGATTTTTTATTGTTTTTTGACAGAAGGTCTCCCAGGTGCTTGGCCTGTCATATTTATCAAAAAGGAAATTACAAACATGAGATACTTTTGCACAAACTTAATATAACCTGCTTTTTTAATGAATACATTTATCGTGTTGTTTTGTGTTTTCAAAACTTTACCAAAAGTCTTTCACCATTTTTGGGAAATCACATCATAAATGGCCATGCAGGGGTGCCTGGGTGGTTCTGTCAGTTAAGGCTCTTGATTTCGGCTCAGGTCATGATCTCACAGTTCGTGGGTTCGAGCCCCACGTCGAGACCTGAGCTGGGAGTGTGGAGCCTGCGTGGGATTCTCTCCCTCCTTTTCTCTCTCTGCCTTTTCCCTGCTCATGTACGCTCACTTGTGTGCATGTTCTCTCTCTCTCTCAGAATAAATAAAATAAACATTTTTTAAAAATGACAGGGCGCCTGGGTGGCTCAGCCGGTTAAGCATCCGACTTCGGTTCTGGTCATGATCTCACAGTTTGTGGGTTCAACCCCCGCATTGGGCTCTATGCTGACAGCTCAGAACCTGGAGCCTGCTTCGGATTCTGTGTCTCCCTCTCTCTCTCTGCCCCTCCCTGCTCACACTCTGTCTCTCTCTGTCTCAAAAATAAATAAGCATTAAAATTTTTTTTTAAATGACAATGCAAGGTCACTCGGTACGGGCATTATTAACAGCACAGACTCTGGAGCCAGTTCTATTTGGTACATATGGGGCTTTAGGCAGGATGGTTACTCCTGCTGTGTCTGCTTCTTCATTTGTAAAATGGAGGTAATAATACCTATCTCAGAAAGTTATTGTGAAGATTAAATGAGCTATGACATGTGAAGTTATGCCAGCGTTACATGGTAACATGATGTTAAGAAATGTCAGATGTTAGGATGACTTCTTCGACCTAATTTCTTGCCTTTTTCCAAGTTCTAGCTCTCACCACATCAAAATGTTTTGGGTTTTTGGAATGTGCCCTGATTCTTTTTTTGTACATATTCTCCCTCCGCTCTGGAATGTTTTCTCTCTCCTAGACCTGCCCAGTTCTTATGTTCCCATCAGGCCTCACTTGGAGGTTACTTTCTTCATGAAGCCCATGCCTCGTACCCCAGGTGAGATGTCTCTGTACTCCACCCCAGTGGCTGCCCTCATCATAGAGTGATGTTATAGAGAATGCGGTGGGCGGGGGAGGGGGCTCACATTAGCTACAGTGGGCAGGGAATGCCTCTGAGGAGGGGGCATTTGAATTAAGGCTTGAAAAATGCGGAAGCGGCAGAGTAGAGGCAGTGCAAAGGCCTGGAGGAGCCACTTGGTGCGCTGCAGTGATAGAAAGCAGGTCCCCGCTGTATATGATGAGCAAGGAGGAGACAGAATGGACATGAAGTTGAAAAACTGGGACTTTGGGTCTACCATCTCCCTGACCCAATCACCCCACCTTCAGACGCACAGGACCACATTCCTGAAAATCTTTAGCTTTGCACCCACTGATCCCTATGCCTGGAATGTGTACCCTGCCTTCTCTGGCTAGTAATAAAATTCTACTCATCCTTCAAGGCCGAGTTCAAAACCATTTACGAAACCTTCTCCCATTCTTTAGCAGGAGTTAATCACTCCCTGTCTGACCTCTCACAGCACGTATGTCCCCATGGCACTAATTAACACGCTGACTTGTATCTCAGCTAGCTGTTTACGTGCCCAACTGCCTACCACACAGTGAGTTCCCTGAGAACAGAGGCTCTTAGTCATCTCCGTAACCATCTCGTGGTGCCTAGCCCACAGCAGGTTCTCAATGAATGCTGTGACATTGACTAGTGGGTGCTACCCAGCACTACTCACGGGGGGGAACAGAGGGAAAACAAAAATAATAACAATTCACGATTTATCACATGCTTTCCCATTCATGACTTGATTTGAGCCTTCTAACAACTCTATGAAACAGTCGAGACAAGCACTATTAGTCCCATTTTACAGATAGGGTAGTTGAAGCCCAAGAGCAGAGAACTAGTAAGTAGTGGGAACTAAGTCTCAATCCTATTCCCTTACTTTGCATTCAACTCAAGGAAAGATGCCAGAGAGATGCAAAGAGCATTTTGAGGATATAAGGCAATGGGGTTAGCTATAGTAGAAAAGAGCTTTTGTGAGTGGACTAAGGAGAGATTCTTAACTCAGCTGTGAAGGAGTTAACGGCAGCTCCATCACGGAGGGCACAGGATTCCTCTCCCCCACCCAGGCAGCTGGAGGAGTCTGCAGCGCCATCCTCCAGCCCCGGAAACTAGGGAACCCCCGGCCCGCGGAAGAGACACGTGTTCACGGGTGTTCAGGTCAGGTGGCTAAGATGACGTTAAGGATGACTTTGTTACCAGGGGCTTGCCTCTCTGTTGCTATGACAACAGGAGCTAGACTACTTGGCCCCTGCAAGGTTAAATGAGGCGGGTTCTTCATTGATTTGAAATTAGGGAAGGACATTGACGGGGTAGGCGTGTGTGTGTATGTGCGCGCGCGGTAAAATAAAAATGAAAAAGCTATGTTCAAGACTGTAGCTCAATGGTTCTCCACCTCGGTAACATGTTAGAGTCACCTACGCCATTTAAAAGTCTCGATGCCTAGGACCTACCCCGGACCAATTAAATCAGAATCTCTGGGCTTCACTCTCTGCTTCAGTCTTCGCAGATGATCCCAATTGCCAAAGTTGCAAACCCTGCTTTAAGGCAGGCGGAATTCTCACGACCTTCCCAAGATGGCGGCTACCCTAACGCTTCCACCTTTACGTGCGCCGGCAGGGGGCGGGCTTTCTCATAGCGCGTGCGTGTAGTGGCTTTTCGCTCCCTGCTCCCTCCTCCTTTTCCCCCGCCTCCATTTTGTTCGCGGACGCTGGGGACGGTGGGAGCAGATCCATTTCCGGGTTGGCAAAAGGGGCGGCGGCGGCGAGAGAGGGAGCTTGCCGGGGAGCTAGCCGGACGGGACGAAGCCGGAGCGGAGGTGGCTGAGGATTCGCTCCCGGGACAGCTGCGGCCCGGTCGGAAAGAGGCCGAGGAGGCTGGGTACGTCGCTGAGATGACCTGCGGACCTGAGTGGGAGGGAGGGGGGCATTGGGGCGGGGCTTGGAGAGGAGAGGGAGAGAGAGGACATTGGGGGAGGGGCCTGAGGGAGAGAGGGGTCCTGGGGGCGGGGTCTGGGGGTGAGTGGAACGGGGGGCTGGATCTGAAGAGCTTGGAGCGGGGCGTGGGCAATCTAAGTAGGGAGGAGTGGTCGGGAATTGGTATAGGGCGAGCGCTGACTGAAAATGGGAAGGAAGGTTACTGAGAGACAGGAAATAAGGGATCCTGAAGGGTTGGATAAGGTAAGTAAGACGGCAGCGGGAGTGAGGGAACAAGTAACCATGCGCCAAAAGGGAGATGGGGAGGGAGGACCTGTTGTGAACAGGTAATTAACAGGATGCTCTGAGTGAGGAGGCAACTGTGTGACATTTTAGGGATTGAGTTGAGTGAAAACCAGTGGCTCAGGATGATTCGGGAAACTGCTTACACTAGAGGGAATCTTGAGAGCATTGGTTGAGAAAGAATCAGAGTTGAGTTAAAGGTTGTATCGAGAAGTGCTGAGTTGCGCATGGGAGCAACCTAGAGTTGAGGGTTCAGATTGGAGTGGCGTGAAGTGAGGGAAGACGGAAATTTTAAAGTGTTAGACGTGGGCAGTGTCTGGTGGTGAGTTACTGATCAGGAAGGAAAATTATTAAAAGAACGCTCGGGTGAGGAGCTGGAAGAAGCTGGCGTGTCCCGGAGTTTGTATTTTTAAAGGGATTGAATAATCTATTACTGCTTTGGGCTCCCCCAGGATCTACCTCCTTTTTCATGGTGCTATTTTTGCTTCATTGTTTTCTGAATGATTTACGGAATGTTTTTGGTGACTTTTACCTCTTCTTACAAACCAAAAGAAAACCTCAGGGAATAAGGACTGTTCTAGCATACCTGTGGATTTACTAAGTAACTTTGAGGCGAATTCTGAAACTGTCTTCGGTTTTTTTCCCTTTGAAAGACAGGTTTGGTTCCTCTCTGCCTCTGGAAGATTGTGTTAACCAAATGGGATTTTTTTTTTTTTTAAGTTTACTTATTTATTTCGAGGGGGAGGAGGGGCAGAGAGAGGGAGAGAGAATCCCAAGCAGGCTCCTCTCTGTCGTCCCAGAGCCCAACGCAGGGCTCGAACTCACCAACCGTGAGATCTTGACCTGAGCCAAAATCAAGGGTCAGATGCTTAACCCACTGAGCCACCCAGGTGCCCCTAACTGAGATCTTTCTTCTTTTTTACTTAAAAAAAATTTTTTTTTAACATTTATTAATTTTTGAGAGACAAAGCATGAATGGGAGGGGACAGAGAGAGAGGGAGACACAGAATCCAAAGCAGGCTCCAGGCTCTGAGCTGTCTGCACAGAATCTGACGTGGGGCTCAAACGCACAACGTGAGATCATGACCTGAGCCACCCAGGCGCCCCCCTAACTGGGGGGGGGGGCGCCCCCACTTTAAAAAGTGGTTGCAAAGAAGTGATCTCTGAAAACAAGATTGAGATATTGGTATTTAGAAGACCTGTTTTCTCAGTTTCTTCCTCTCAGCCTTGCTGCATTTGTTATGCCAGGGAATAGTTGGTTTTCCGCATTTGTTGTGCCAGGGAATAGAGTTGGTTTTGATTTGATACATGTCCAAGTTTTTAATTGTTTTCAAAGTCAACTTTTAGTAGCCCCAAATTTCATATTACTGTGTTACATTGTATTGGCTACCATCAAGATGGAGATAGGGAAGTTAGAGCTTGGGTTGAATGAGGTTAGTTGAAGAATGTGAGAGAATGCAGTGTTTTATTTTACTCTTGACAAACACTGACTTTCCTCAATGAACTCTGAGAATTTGATGATAAATAGTATTTTATTTAGTTGAGCCTTTTGCTGTGGTCCAGGCAGTCTGGCCCCATTGCCAGTTGGTGGAGAGGAGTGTGCTTGTGGACAGTTTTAGCTTCTTTATTGTTAATGCTTTGAAATCTTGTCTATTTCAACTTTTTCTTTGGGCGTAATATTCTAAACGCTTTGCCCATAGGTGAACTTATTTAATTTAGCTTAGGAGAAGTGTTCCTGAAAGTCTTGGCATTTCTGAGGTCTGACTTGGATTTGCCTAAGAGGGGGCAGTTTCCAAATCTGCCTCATACTTGATATCAGTAATGTTTGCTTTAGTTGCTGCCGATTAGTTACGTGATGTCAGCACAAAGGTGAAATGCAGGGCAAGGTGGAATGTGTTGAGAACAGTGGAGTTTTCAGGTTTTCCTGGTGGCTTTTAAGAAGGGAAGAGAGGGGCGCCTGGGTGGCTCAGTCGGTTAAGTGGCCGACGTCAGCTCAGGTCATGATCCCATGGTTCATGAGTTTGAGCCCCGCGTCAGGCTCTGTGCTGACAGCTCAGAGCCTGGAGCCTGCTTCAGATTCTTTGTCTCCCTCTCTCTCTCTGCCCTTCCCCTGTTCACACTCTGTCTCTATGTCTCTCAAAAATAAATAAACGTTAAAAAAATTTTTTTGAAAAAAAAAAGAAGGGAAGAGAGGAGTTCTGTTCCTGTGGAAGAGAAAATTGTCGGCTTTTCTTTCTTGACCTCTTAGATGGGGAGAGTGACCTGGCGTGCTCGTGTCTGTTTTCCCGTTGCTCTGAAATGAATCTGAAAATCTTGGATTTCTTGCTCAGGCTGTTTTCAGGCAAACTGTAGTCTTCTTACCCCAGCGAGAGCAAGAAGACCTTCAGGCTATGAAGTGTATAGTATATACTTAGTTGGGAGCAAAAACCTGCTTGATACTTTGCTGTTATTTCAACCACAGGATGTCTCTTTGGTTTGTTTTTTAGAGGGTTTGGAAATAAGTTATGGGAGCTCAGAGCTCTGGGCAGGCTTTTAGCCTGCTCTTCAACATAATGATTTTCCATTTTTCCTCTCCTGTCACGTTTTTCCCTTGCTCTACTTGAGCCAGTCCTAGGTGGAAAATGGCAAATAACACATTTTTTCCCCCATCCTTTTTAGTCTCTGGTGGACATGTTGTCTGTGTCACAGTTTGATACCTCGAAAATGAAAGAATTCTTGACTGCTTTAAATGGGGAGGGTGACGGTAGCTGAGCTGGGTTTTCTGGGCCAGAGAATGGACTCTGTCAGAGCAGAGAATAGTTGCAGAGACACAAACTGGGACGTTAAGCTGTGACTAACATTTTGGCAGCATGCTTCCCTTTGCCAAATAACTTCTTTTCTTCTCGAGTGTGATTGTTGATCTCCTTCTGAAAGTAGGCTCTTGTTGCTACTGTGCTCCACACAACTCCTGAGCAGAAGTTGGCAGAGTTCCGGTTGACTGACTGTCTCTTGAGGGATATGCCCCGGATTAGAGTAGATGGGGTGTTCCTTGTCAAAATGAGGTTCATTGGCAGGTCCCGAGAGCTGCTCTGCAAGGAAATGGAGGCAGTACTCTTTATGGAGTGTTCTTGCACTCCTTTATGCTCCTTCTAAATTCAAACCTGTTTCTTATTCATCTGCTGATTAAATGCAGAATCATTGCCTCTGCCTAGCTTTCAAAGTCCAGAGCACTGAAGAGAGAGAGAGAGAATTTCCTACTTTTTTTTTTTTTTTTGCTCCTCTCTTCCTCTCAAGCTTTTTTAGTCCAGGGAACCACAGGCTAAATTCATGAGCACTTCTTGGTATTATTATAGAGAAGTATTAAAAACTTTTATTTTTAATGTTTATTTTTTTTTGAGAGAGAGAGAGAGAGAGGCTTCAGGCTCTGAGCTGTCAGCACAGAGCCCGATATGGGGGCTCAACTCACAGTTGTGAGATCATGACCTGAGCCAAAGTCGGACACTTAACCCACTGAGCCACTCAGGCGCCCTAAAGAGGGGCATTTTAAAATGGAGTAGAACTTTATGGAGAAAAACAATGTTGGTAGGGAAACCTGGTGATTCATTTGCTGGTGTCTTTGTCAGTCTTGGATCTCAAGATTTTGACTTAACATGCAGAAAGAGCTTTTGGAGGCAAAGAAATGATCAAAACAAGAAAGCCAGGGATTGGCTTCTTACTTGCCATGTAACATGGCAAAGTTATGTCAGTTTAGAATGGCTATACAGAGTACTTTGTTCTACTTAGTAAATGCCCTTTCAGCGTGTTCTACTTAGTAAATATCATTTTCTTTTTCAGGGGATAAATACTTGAAGATAAGTATGTCTCCTATAGGTCTTGGGATGGATTATGAAGATAGTTTCTTGCAGTGATGGCAATGGCCCTTGTAACATTGGAGATAATCCCCAAAAGAAATCCTTTCTTTGGTGGCCCTGGATTCAAGTTCCTCCTGCTATCGTTAGTCCAGAGTATGTTTCTGATACGCAGGTTTGGGAAACTAACAGGTTCAGATTCAAAGGTTTTGACTCTGTTCCAGGGCTTTGATTGTGGTAACAAACAGGATTATTGGAGTTGTGTTTAATCTTGTCTCAGATATTTCTTTACTGAAGAATGTCTTAAAGTTTGGCACATCTGTTTATCTAAGGAATGTATATAGATTTCCTCACCATTTTTAACTAGTTTTCAAAAAGTTTTTTCGTTTTTTGAACTTTGTGGATTCAGATTAAGCTCCATTTAGATTTCAGGGCCCTTTGGTGAGAATATTTTGTTTTTAGTCAGTATTTATGATATTTCTTCTGTACAAATGCATCGACCTACTTTCTAAGCTTATAAAACTGCTGAATTCAGTAATCCCTTTTTTCTCCCAATAATCCCTTCTGACTATGAAAACATTCGCCATAGGTCTGGATTGGGACAATTAGTTGTAAAAAAAGATGGAGTTTTCTTCTAAAGCGGTCCAACTAGGGGTGCCTGGGTGGCTGCCTGGGTGGCTTAGTTGGTTAAGCTTCAGAGTTTGGCTCAAATCATGATCTCAGAGTTGTGGGTTCAAGTCCCACGTTGGGCTCTGTACTGCCAGCTCAGAGCCTGGAGTTTGCTTAGGATTCTGTGTCTCCCTCTCTCTCTGCCCCTCCCCTGCTCACACTCTGTCTCTCTCTCAAAAATAAACGTCAAAAAATAATAGAGTAGTACAATCTAGTATGGAGCAGGCTGTCTGAGATTTGTGGATAAGTGAGTTGTCTTTCTTTTCACTTTGCCCCCTCCTAGTGCTTAGCTGGCAGGCAGGATATTTGTCATCAAGTCATTTAAACCCCATCACTGTCTTAGAAATAAGGTAGGACTGTCTTAGCAAATTTTATTTATTTATAAGTTTTTATTTATTTTTATTTAGCTGTTTTTTTTATTTAAAAAAAATTTTTTTTTAACGTTTATTTATTTTGAGAGACATAGAGACAGAGTATGAGCAGGGGAAGGGCAGAGAGAGAGGGAGATACAGAATCCGAAGCAGGCTCCAGGCTCTGAGCTGTCAGCACAGAGCCCGACATGGGGCTCGAACTCACAGACTGTGAGATCATGACCTGAGCCGAAGTTGGCCGTCCAACCAACTGAGCCACCCAGGCTTCATGCCCAGCGTGGAGCCCAATGCAGGCCTTGAACTCATGAACCTGAGATTAAGACCTGAGCTGAGATCAAGAGGCAGGCGCTTAACTGACTGAGTCACCAAGGCGCCCCATTTTATTTTTTAGTAATCTCTATACCCAACGTGGGAGTTGAACTCACAATCCTGAGATCAAGAGTTGCATGTTCCTCCAACTATTTATTTTTTTATTTAAAAGTTTATTTATTGATTTTGAGGGAAAGAGAGCATGAGCAGGGGAGGGGCAGAGAGCAAGGGAGAGAGATCCATGTGGAGCCTGCTTGGAATTTCCCTCTCCCCCCCTCTCCCCCTCCCCCCTCTCCCTCCCCCTCCTCCCTCTCTCTCTCTCTCTCCCTCTCCCTCTCCCTCCCTCCCTCCCTCCCTCTCCCTCCCTCCTCCCTCTCCCTCCCTCCCTCTCCCTCCCTCTCCCTCCCTCTCCCTCCCTCTCCCTCCCTCTCCTTCCTCCTCCCCCTCCCTTGCTCTCTGCTCCTCCCTTGTGTGCACACGCACATGCTCTTTCTTTCTCTCAAAATGAACATTAAAAAAAATAATACATTCACATGGTTCAAAATTCAAAAGTTAAAAAAAGTGTACATTGAATAGTCTCTCTTTTATGCTTGTGTACTTCATGAGTCCAGTTTGTCTTCCCAGGGGCAACTCATGTTCTCAGTTTCTTAAGATCTCTCCAGAGATAACATGTACATATAAAGTATGAATATATATTTCTTGCATTTTCTTTTAAACAAATGTAGCACACTGTTAGTACTATCTGCGCTTTTTAAAAACTTACTTTGGCAATCATTCCGTAAAAGCAATAGAGATTTAGCATCTGCCATGTACTGGTAGACATTAAAAAAATTTTTTTAATGTTTTATTTTTTTATTTTTGAGAGAGAGAGTGCGAGCAGGAGAGGGGCAGAGAGAGGGGGGAGACATAGAATCCGAAGCAGGCTCCAGGCTCCGAGCTGTCATACAGAGCCCAGCACGGGGCTCGAACTCATGGACCATGAGATCACGATCCGAGCCAAAGTCAGACGCTTAACTGACTGAGCCTGAGCCACCCAGGTGCCCCCGGTAGACATTTTAAATATCTCCAGTTTTATGCTATTACCAATTATGCTCTAGGAAGTAACCATATGCATTTGGCCCTTTGCATGTGTGACTGTATCTGTTGGGTAAATTATAAGTAGAATTGTCAAAGTTGACGTGTTTTTAGCCCTGTTACTCATTTATTTGCCACGAATTTTTGAGCTCCTACTGTGTGACCAGCTTTGTGCTTTGCCAGTGAACAAAACTGACTCAGCCCTTGCACTCATACAGTTATGGTCTGGTGGGGAGGACATCCGTTAAACAATAATTAATTACTGTTTTGCTCTAAATACTGTGGAAACAGCTAATAGGAAGCCTAACCCAGGTTGATTGGGAAACAGGGCAGTGAGGGAATATCCCCAAGGAATTGACTTGTAAGGCTGACACCTAAGGGATGAGGGGCAGACCAAAGACTGTGCTAGGTGGAGGGAATGGCATAGCTGAAGGTCCTGAGGAGGGAAAGAATATGGCTATTTTGAAGAATTGAAGGAAGTAAGTTCCAGTGTGTCTAGGGAATGAGCACTAGGGAGTTAGGCAAGCGTCTAGAGTCTAGGGACTGAGCATTAGAGAGTTAGGCAAGGCTTCAGGGAGTGTGAGGTCTCAAAAAAAAAAAAAAGCCCAGATAAATAACGTGAATTTTGAGCCCCGTCTTTACAGGAGAGATTTTTGGCAGTTCTTTCCACAGATATTAATTTACTGGTGTTGATGCTGAAATGGTCAATATCTTAAATCTGACGGTTGTACAACGGAGCATGTATTCTGTAATAACTTTCCTGGATAAAGGCGATTCTTTTAGTCTTGATTTCTTTTAGGTCCAGAAGATTAAACTTGCATGGCTGGGTTAGGTCTTAAAATTTTAGGATCTTGGAAGTTGGGTTAGAGGTTAGTAATTATTGGGGAACCATTCTGAGATTATGGGGGATGATGAGTCTATGGCCATACCACCCTGAACACACCCGATCATGTCAGATTATGGGGATGATGAGATGGGTGGTTTGCCAGACCTGCTGTTTAGGAACAGAAAACCTGTTTACTTCTGGAGAATATTGACTGTGTTTTGTAAGCCTCATAGGGCTAGAGAGTGAGCACAGATGTTCTCATTATGAACTGGTGAATATAATACTCTGTCGTACCCGTCCGTCATCTAGGCCATATGTCTTAATACAAAGCATAACTCTTGTTGGACGTGCAAATGAATCAGTAGCCCAAGGGCCATGATAACTCTGAATATATGAAAGCATTTTTATCTGCAAGTGTATTGACTTTTGTTCAGAAATCAGGGGCGCCTGAGTGGCTCAGTCGGTTAAGTGTTTAAAAAAAAAAGAAATCACAATACTTTTGCTTAAAGCCCAGATGGTCCTGTTTGATTTAGTACCTTTCTTGTGTAATTGGATCAGCTTGCCCTGTTTTCATAACTTAGAGTAGTAGACTCTTGGTTTAGCAGCCCAACACTAGTGAGCAAGAAATGAAAATGTGCAAATTTTTCTAGCATTTCAGCATGAAGCGGCTGTATATCTGATAGCTTTGGGGCATTAGAGTGAGATAAGAGACGACCCAACAATGAAAGTCACAGCTTTGTTATTAGATTATCTGTGGTGAGTCTGAGCTTAATATATTGTCTTTGAAATGAGGCATGACACTTCCCTCCATGTGAAGTCTGGAGCATCTGTTTAAGTTTTCTTTCAGGCCTTTTCTGATGGAGACTGTCCTCACTGGATCTGCCTTACTTCTGACTGTTTATAGGCTTTTCTACTTGTATTTTTGGGGTGTGGGGAATGAAGGCTGCTGGGACATGGAAGCTGAGACCTGGTAACATGAGACACAGCTAGCCTACAGTGAGAAGAGCCGTTTTTTTGTCATCAGTGACTAGGTTTCGGCCTAACCTGCTAATTAGCAGTTTCTTACAACTTGTAAAGATATTTTGGCCACAGATGTTGGGTGTTTTGTTTTGTTTTGTTTTGTTTTTTAATTAGTGTGTTAAATTGAAAGTAAGACCCGAAAAAGGGGCTAAGGTAATTGATTTTAATACCAATCCCTTTGTTTTTGTGCTTACCTTTGCAATTAATTTTGGTCATGATTTCTTCTAGTGGCCTCGAATTTCCTCATATATTTGACCTATGATAGAGTAAACTGGGGTGGTGAACATTGTTAGGTCACACCCAGGCTGTGGCGAGATCGAGGTCACATTAGGCAGCCTGCTTTCATTAGAGTTGGAGCTGAGATACAGGTTCTAGAATTAAGCATATAATGGCCTTTTAATTATATGGTCGGTTTGGGATTTTCTACTGTTTTTAACTATATTGGTAACATCCAGTTCAGACCTTATGGTTTGAAATTTTGGTCAGTCTAAAGTTTGGTTTTGCTTATAGAGTGTTAGGATTTTTTGCCTTTTAGTAATTAAATGTTTGGGTTTTTAAATTGAAATAGTAAGAATACATAATTTAAATAGTCAAATAGTACTATAAGACTTATAATTAAAAGAACAGCTGCTCCATTTCTCCTTATTTGTCCTCAGTCACTTTTAGTACTTTCAGTGGGTTTTTTTCTGATGCATAGTATTTCCATATTTTTACATGGTATGCCTATACTGTCATTTCTTGTTTTTTCCAGTCTTAGATATTTTCTACTATGAAAGATGATTTCGTATTCTTTTTTAAAAGATTTTTTGGAGCGCCCAGGTGGCTCAGTCAGTTAAGCATCTGACTTCGGCTCAGGTCGTGATCTCGCGGTCCTTGGGTTCGAGCCCCGCATTGGACCCTGTGCTGACAGCTCAGAGCCTGGAGCCTGCTTTGGATTCTGTGTCCCTCTGTCTCTGCTCCTCCACCATTCATGCTCTGTTTCTCTGTCTCTCTAAAATAAATAAAAGTTAAAAAAAAAGATTTTTTAATTTTTATTTTTATCATAATAAAAAATTTTTTTGTTAATTTTAGAATGGGGGAAGGAGAGAGAGAGAGGGCAACAGGGGATCCAAAGTGGGCTCCATGCTGATAGCAGAGAGCCCAATGCCGGCCTGAACCATAAACCACGAGATCATGACCTGAGCAGAAGTTGGATGCCCATTTGACTCAGCCACCCAGGCACCGCTTTTATATATTTATTTATTTTAAGAGAGAAAGAGAAAGAAGGTGTGAGCAGGAGAGGGGCAGAGAGAGAGGGAGAGAATCCTAACCAGGCTCTGTGCTGTTAGCTTGAAGCCCCAGTGGGGCTCAACCTCATGAACCATGAGATAATGACCTGAGCCAAAATCAAGAGTTGGATGCTTAACCGACTGAGCCACCCAAGCACCCCAAGATTTTTTAAAAAAAATATTTGTGTGTGTGGTGAGAGAGAGAGAGAGCACGAGCAAGCATGCACAGGAGAGGGGCAGAGAGAGAGGGAGACAAAGGATCCAAAAGAGGCTCTGTGCTGTCAGTGCAGAGCCCTATGTGGGGCTTGAACTCACAACTTGGAAGATCATGACCTGAGCTGAAATCGGACGCTTAACCCATTGAGCCATGCAGGTGCCCCAGAAATTTTTGTTTTTAAGTTAACTCTACACCCAACATGGGGCTCAGACTCAGAACCCTGAGATCAAGAGTTGCATGTTCCACCAACTGAGCCAGCCAGGTGCCCCTGATTTTGCATTCTTATACTGCTATCTGTCCTCAGATCTCTCTGCTACCTTCCTAATACAGTTCCATCACAGCTTTTATTAAACCGATACTTTATATGTTTTTTAAAAATTTTTTAACATTTTTATCTTATTTTTGAGAGACAGAGTGAGCAAGGGGAGGGCAGAGAGAGAGGGAGATACAGAATCTGAAGCAGGCTCCAGGCTCTGAGCTGTCAGTACAGAGCCCAATGTGGGGCTCGAACTCCCATACCGTGAGATCATGACCTGAGCTGAAGTCGGCCGCTTAACCGACTGAGCCACCCAGGCGCCCCTATATGTTTTTATATTATATATCAGAGTTCAATCAAACAAACCATTCTTGATATTTCAAAGAGGATATTAGATGCTTACTAAAACCGTTGGAAGATCATGGGAACATAGGTCAGGGAAAGCCACCTTGCAGGGATTCCAAACTGCTGCCATTAATAATCTTGCCTATCTTAAATACCAAAGCAGTTTGTGGAATATTGGAAACCTGCAAAACCACATGTCTGTCATTTGTTGGAGGCCACACACCTGCTCATTGCTGCTAGAAGAGCGATAATGACATATATCTTTCTTACATCTTCTAGGTCTTGAGTGAATGACTCGGTACTGATGGAATTAATTAATTTATTTATAACATGGGGCTCAAACTCCCTACCTTGAGATCAAGAGTTGCATGCTCTTCCAACTGAGCCATGGGTCCAATTGACCCATATGTACTGTTGGAATTTAAACCACAACTCTATTGACAGGGCATTCTGGGAAATGTAGTTCCCAGGTTTTCAGCCTCTCTTTCCATCTTCCATAAGCCCAGAAAGAGAATACAGGTAAATGTAACCTAAAGAAGAAAAATTAACATCCAGTATAATGACTGTGTGTACTGTGCTTATACAGTATTTCCGTATATATTTTCCCTTTGAATATAATAATTACCGTCTTTTCTTTCCTTTTCTTTTTTTCTTCCTTCTGCTTGATTTATTGAGTATCAATTGTTAGTTCATCCCTAAACTCTGATGAAAGTATAAATAAATCTCTTTTCAGTACAGATACGTTAGTGGAGCCTCTTCGAGAGGCTTTATGAAGAAGGGTTCATTGGAGGTGATGCATTTTTTTGGGACTTGCATGTTTCTGCCTGCATATTGGAAGTTTGGATATAAAACATTATATTAGAGATGGTATTTCTTTGGAAATTTTAAGCCTTGTTTTGTGGTCTTACGACTTTCAAGGTAGCCTGAAGTTTGATGCTATTCTAATTCTGGATTTTTTGTATGGAATTTGTTTTTTCTCTAAAAGATTTTAGGATGTTGTCTTTACCCCAGGTATTCTGAGATGCAATGATACGTGACAGTATACCTTGGTGTGACTATTTACAAATTCATCATGCTTGGCATTCAGTGGGCCTTTTCAGTCTGAAGCTTATTTCCATCTATCCTGAGAAATTTTCATGTATTATATTTTTGATAATGTAATCTTTGATAGTGATTTCTTTCCTTTCTCTTTCTGGGAACTCTTTATTATCCAGATGGTGAAATTCTGACACTGGTCCTCTTTAATTTTTTTCCTCATGAATTTGTCTTCTCTCCTCTCCCCATTCAGTTTTCAGATATTCTGAGCTTTTTCTTCCAACTCTTCTATTGTATTTTTAAAAACATTTGCTATTGGCATTTTAAATTTCCAGGGGCTCTTTTTGTTCCAGAACTTTATTATTATTTAATGTTTGTTCATTTTTGAGAGAGAGAGAGACAGAATGTGAGCAGAGGAGGGGCAGAGAGAGGGAGACACAGAATCTAAAGCAGGCTCCGGGCTCTGAGCTGTCAGCACAGAGCCTGATGTGAGGCTTGAACCCACAAAGTGTGAGTCATGACCTGGGCTGAATTCTGACGCTTAACTGACTGAGCCACCCAGGTGCCCCAGAACTTTATATGTAAGTATTTTCACACATTGTCAGGAATTCTGTTTTGTTTACTTTGATTCCTGTCTTTCCCATCAGAGATTTTCTTCAAATGTATGATAATTTTTGGCTGTTTATTTCTAAGAATGGGGCTCTAAAAAGCTCTCAGTGTGGAGCCCTTGGCTCATCAAGTGGTAGGCATCACTGTAGGGTGATGGCAGCTGGTCATTTTCCTGGGCGAGGACTACTGCAATCTCTGCCTAGAGGGGATAAGCCCAGCAGTAGGTGTTTCGGAGCTAAGTTGGGGAAGAGAGCTGAGGGCGGGGCGGGGGGCGTTGGGATGTCAGGGTCTCATTGTTGAGTACAAATTAGACTTTCACTTGATCTGCCAGTTTTCAGTGTGGCAATCCTGCCCCGAGTTGTAACTGCTCCCGTGGTTCAGAGGCTTTCTGCGTGGCAGCAAGGGAGAGAGGAGACCTCTTTCTCCCTCCCCCCCTTCCCCCCCAGAGAAGATGCAAATGAGCAAGGGGCAGAGAGAGAGAGAGAGAGAGAGAGAGAGAGAGAGAGAAGCGCGCGCAATGCTCATCCAAAGCAGGGCTCGTGTGCTTGCCCAAAGCAGGGTTTGAACTCACCCCAGGCGTGGCTCGAGCTCGCGAATTGTGAGATCATGACCTGAGCTGAAGTCAGATGCTTAACTGACTGAACTACCCAGGTGCCCACAGGGGATCTCTTTCTTATACAATTTCTTATATCAGTTCTCCTGTTTTAGCCCTCCAGGCCTCTTTGTCCAGAGGTACCAGGTACTTTCAGTTTCTGAGCTTTTTCTGAGATTCTGTGGTGGGGATCTACTTTCTGCTGCAAGTGTTTAACTTTTTCCTTTCTGCCGAAGTTTCTTGTCACCAGTGCCTGTGCCTTCCAGCTTCCAAAATTTTGTTGAATCTTTCTGCTGTTGCATCTTTCCCATTTTCATTTTTTTTTTTTTTTGGTTTATGCATTAAAAAAAATCCCTTTCCTGTCATTCTAATGGTGTTTCATGAGGGAACACTGACTGATAAATGTATGCAACACATTTATGCTGACCTCGCATATCATCAGCTTTTCCTTGTTGCTTTCCATTCAGACACAATTGTTGGTGTAGTTGATTATTAATACTCTTTCAGAACAATGTTTTTCAGACTTCCTAATACCAAGGATTACTTAAGGTGCTTATTAAGTATACAGATCACCAGATCTCTCTGGTGAAAGATTTCTGATTTTACTAGGTCTGGATTAGGGTTCAGAAGTGCGTGCGTGCGTGTGTGTGTGCGCGTGGTGTTTTAAACAAACGCCCTAAGATGTGTCTTGTCTTCAGGTAAGTTTGGAAACTGTTTTAGAAGAGCCTTTTAAACGATTTTGCTCCCAAGTCTCTGAGGCAAACTCCTCAGGCTCCACCTAATATTGCTTTTGTATTCAGACTGTGTTTTAGTCTGTCTGGCTTTGGTCTGGATTTCTAAATTAGAATGTGTGTCCTTCATCTGATTAAGTCCTCTCTTCTTTGGTTAAATGCTGGCTGATGTTAATAACTTTGGCCTTGTGTGACTCCCATTTTTTTTAGCCAGCACTTCTAGACCCATTGGTTCCTGGCCTGTGTGGGTGAAGAGGAAATATTAGTTGTGAACATTGAGCTACTCTCTGCATCATTTCACTGTCCAAATCCAGGAATCTGTTAATTTTTTTTTTTTTGGTGAAGTGGAAAATTGACATAAGGCTTTGAAAACAGATGTACTAATTATCTGCCTTGGTCTAATGCAGAATCATTTTTGGAGATGATAAGGATCTGATTTGAAGTTTGTCTGTAACTTTGATAATATGAAAGGGCACATTCTCTTCTCCTTTTTGTATTATGGATCCCTAAGGCCTAGAAAGGAAAAATGATTGTACCATTTATTTGCATCCTAAGATGAACAGCTCCAGAGAAACAGCTCTAATGTGTTTTGCAAGTTCCTCTGATACAGTTTTGGTGGATGAAGCCACAAAAATGGTGCTGAATCTAAAGCATTACTGTCTGCCAGATTATTGATCTCCGGCTATGTTATAAAGCACTGCTTTGAACTATTACTGAGTTATTGCAGCTGATCGTTTTCTGTATATGTTCCCCCACCTTTCCAGTACTTCAGTGTTTTCAGGTTAACAGGATTTTTTCTTTGCTTCGAGGGGTGCAGTAGATTCTGATGAGGTCGTTCCCTGACCTCTGTTTAGGATGATTTCAAACATTTAATTTACTCTTGATCTTGCATTAGTTAATCTCTAGCCATCTTTTTTTGTGAAGCCATTCTTTGCAGTTGTGGTTATTTAATTGAACACAAGAGTAGACTTCTCATTGATTTGTCATCATTTTAGACGAGAGGACTTCGCTCCTGGGTCACCCTGTATCTGGGAATAACCCATGGCACCTAATACATATTACATTAAGTAGTATGTGAATAAGTAGACTTCTGATTTTGTTTGTAGGACTTCAAACAAGTCTAGGACAAGAGGAAAGAGTCATATTAGGAGAAAAGCTGTATCATGGGGATGTGTACTTCCATTTCTTGTTAGAGAAATTATATAGACAACAATTTCCTCCTATAGTTACATATCTTTATTCTGCCTCTTTCCTTTTCTCTTTCAGGGTTGTGTACTGCTTGTAACCATGAGAAGTCATTGATGTAGAGAGTAAAAATCCAGTTTTAGTTGTAGAAGTTGTAGGATTTTCAGTTTAAATATTCACAGTGTGTATGTAGTTTTTTTTTTTATTGTTTTGGATCAATCATATTTGCTGCATAGTTGGATTTTTCATGATAGAAAATGCCTGCCGTTGGGAAAACGATTTTTTTCCCTTCATAGAGTAACCTTGGAGTTTTAATTAATTCTCTCTCTTTGCATGATAAAAATCTGTTTCACCAGAGGTTTGATGAGTTGAATTTCAGGGGGAAGGTAGCATCTTTCCCATTGAGAGAAGAGGACTGTGGATTATTTTTAAACCATATAAAGCCTTTTTTTTCAGGTTAGTGGGAGGGTGGTAAAATATCTGTGACATGCAAGTTATTCTAGTCTGTTTCCTTGTATTTTAGAGAAACCAAAATGCTTTAGTGGAAACCCTCCACTGTGTTCTATCCTAGAACACATGAAGGCGTGTTCATAATTCTGTGTTGACATCAGTTCCCATGTAATTATAGGAACCTGTTGTTCATTAGTCTCCTGCAGTGGCATGTGAATACTCTTAGGTAGCTCCTGGCACTTCTCCCATGTTGGAGTTCTTTGGTTTGGGAACTGGATGCCATTTGTGTTTACTAGGGTAACGAGCTCCTACCTCGCCATACTGTGTTGCTTTTCAGGAGCAAAATTGAAGGGCAGGTAGATAGGCAGACAGATTACCATCAGGTGATTTTTAACTCTGGAAGGCTTCCAGTTAGTATCTAGGTCCCTAGCTGTGCTTAAGTCAAGAGATCAAGTACTGTCTATGGTTAATGAGATAACTGATTGAACTTGTTTACTTTGAGCATGAAACTGTTGGTTGGTCTAAACTCCTTTGGTATAGGCCTGTTGGATGGAGAAGGATCCTACTTTTAAGGGATTTGGAGAACGGCCTGCAAGGTCTCAGATTTCATCTTCTACCATTCTTGTCTGTATTTTGTTCTAGCTACCCTGGTTTTCTTACTAGTTCTTTGACATGACAAGCTCATTCCATATCAGGGACTTTTTACTTACCGTTTTTAAATTCTTTTTGAAATACTCTTCCCCCAGATGGTCATAGGAGTTGCTGTGCTCATGGAGAGACTTCTTTGTGGAGAGCTGGCCCCCCTCCCTGCAACCCTATCTAAGAGAACTTTCCATCATACTCCTAGTTTCAGCCTTTCTGATTCTTTCTCTTTTTGTTTTTTATTCTTTTTTTTTATCAGTAACCAAGATAGGAGATTGTATTTGTTTCCTCATTTATCTCTTCCAGAACATAAGCCCCGAGATTGTAGAAACTTGTTCAGCCTCTAGAACTGGGTTTATCAACCTCAGCATTATTGACATTTTGGACTAGATGATTCTTCGTTATAGAGGGCTGTCCTATGCGTTATAGAATATTTTCTATCCACTAGAAAGCCTGTAGCACCCTGCCTGGTCATGATAGTCAAAAACGTCTATAGACATTGCCAAATGTCTCCTGGGGGACAAAATCATTCCAGCTTAGAATCATTGTTATAGAACAGTGCTTTGACTCCTAGTGAATGCTTAAGAAGTATTTATTGAGGGACGTCTGAGTGGCTCATTTGGTTAAGTGTCCGGCTGTTGATTTCAGCTCAGGTCATCATCTCTAAGTTTGTGGGTTCAAGCCCCGCATTGAGCTCTGTGCTGACAGTGCGGAGCCTGCTCAGGATTCTCTTTCCCTTTCTCTCTCTCTCTCTCTCTCTCTCTCTGCATGCATGGTCTCTCTTCTCTCTTTCAAAATAAATAAATAAACAAAAATTTATTGAATGAATCAAGTGATGGGTGCCTAATAAATATCATTGGGTAGTAGATGAATTCATGAATGATTGAATTTAGCAAGTTAAAAAATTTTCAGACACTGAACTACACACAATCTCGTATTTCTTCCTTTCCTCTTTTTCATGGATATCCATTCTTTTTTCTCTTTCTGGCACATTGTCCATCCTTTACTTCTTTTTTCCACCACTCAGACTTATTTGTTCTTTCAGACAGTGCTACCCTTAAATTTACTTTTGTTCAGTTCAACACGTTACTACTGAACACTTTGTGCTATAAAGTAATTTAAAAAACTGTAGAAAGATGCAATGCTGTCTGTGCTTAAGAGCTCATTGGGTTAGGGGTGTGTGCAACTCTTGATATCAGGGTTGTGGGTTTGAGCCCCACGTTAGGAATAGAGAATACTTACAGGTAAAAACCTTTATTTAAAAAAAAAAAATCTCATTGGGTTAAATGGACATAGATATATGAAATGTTCCTCTAAATTTAATTCTTAGTTCAGAGTAATGTCTACACTGGTACTAATGGGCCAATATAGGTTATTTGAGTCAGTAGTTAAGTGCTCATCAGACTTGGGGTGAAATTGCTCATGAATTTGCAATCTAGTTTCAACAAAAATCTATCCATTCACTTTTTACTTTTTTTTTTTTTTTTAAAGTAGATTTCATGCCTAGTGTGGAGCCCAGTTGGGGCTTGAACTCAAGACCTGAGCTGAGATCCAAGAGTCAGATGCTTAACCAAGTGAGCTACCCAGGCATCCCCACTTTTTACTTATTTTTCTTTGTTGCAGTTACCCTTGGTTTCTTGCTATTCTGTTTTGTCTAAAACCTGGTTGAGAAATAATACAAAATGGAGCTGTTCATGTTGAACTTGTCTGATGTAAATGTTTCTAGGGTTTGTTGTGTGGTTATGAACATTTGATTCATCAATGGGTTTTTAATGTCTATGCTTGGAAAGTCTTGCCACCTCACCTACCTGGGTTATTGAAGTCACATTAGGCAAGGCTGTAGTTCTTTCTGGCTCAGATTAAAGGACACCAAACAAAAACTGCATTCTGCATTATGTGACTTTCTTTGTCTCAGCGCAGCTCATTTTCTATTTCTGCCAAACATTTATATTCCATCTCTGATACTGTTAGATTTATTTTGCTTTGAACTGTTGGATCAGAAGAATTTCATTGAGGGGAATGTCTAGAACCTTTCCTCTTGAAGGCACAACTCTCTTTTCTTTAGATGATCTAGAGACAGAGTAGGCAGAGTATTGGTCTTTTAGAGAGTATCTTGAAATGTCTCTTTCATCTACCTCTCTCTTTCTTTACACTGAGGAGAGGTTTAATAGGATAGTAAAGAATTGAACATGTTTTTAAGAAAAGGGAGAGGGGGCGCCTGGCTGGATCGCTCAGTAGAGCTCGTGACTCTTGAACTTGGGGTCGTGAGTTTGAGCCTCATGTTGGGTATAGACAGTACTTAAAAAAAAAGAGAATTTTTTTATTGACATCCCAAATTCACATTCGTTTAACTGATTCTTGTAAGGCAGAAGGTAAGGCTTTTGAGACTTTGCTGAGGGAGGCAGCCTACTTTTTAAGGTCAGTTTTTTTCTTCCCTTACGGGTTGAATTACCCAGTTGTTGGGTACTTCAGTACAAAAACTGTAATTTACTAGGTAATCAAAGTTGAGATGAAAGGAGAGTGCTGTTACCTAAGGTCTCTCAGAATGAAAGTATATGGCATTAAGATTTAGAATTAAAAAAATCATTTTTCTTTTAAAAATAACTTGTAATTAAGACTTGAGGTGTTTTTTTTTTAATCTTTTTTTTTTTTTTTTTTGAGAGAGTGAGTGTGAGCAGGAGAGGGGCAGAGATAGAGTTGAACAGAGGATCTAAAACACGCTCTGCGCTGATAGCAGCAAGCCCGATGCAGAGCTCGAACTTACGAACCGTGAGATCATGACCTGAGTCACAGTCAGATGCTCAACAGACTGAACCACCCAGGTGCCCTGAAACTTGAGTTTTATAATAATAGCAGAATGCCATTTCAATAAAGGCCCCAAATGGTAGTGGTAACTAGAATATCTCTGAGATCATTTTAAATATATGAAAATAGCAACAATTAAATTAGATTTTTCATTTATCAAATGTGAAAGGTTGATGTCTTTTTTTTTTCCTTTTAGAGAGAGAGAGAGAGAATGCATGCAGAAGGGAAGAGAGAGAATCTTAAGCAGGCTCCACGTCCAACACAGAATTCAAGCCCAATGCAGGGCTCAGTCCTATGACCCTGGGATAATGACCTGAGCTGAGATCAAGAGTTGGATGCTCAACTGACTGAGCCAGCCAGGAAACCCTGATTTTTTTTTTTTTTTTTTTTTTTTTTTTTATAAGTATGGTTCACACCCAGCATGGAGCCCTATAGGGGGCTTGGACTCATGACCCTGAGATCAAGAACTAAGCTGAGATTAAGAGTCAGACACGCAACTGACTGAACCACCCAGGTGTCCTAATAACAACTCAGCATTTTTATTTTTTTAGGAACTTATTTTTAAGTAATTACACCCAACATCGGGCTCAAAATTAGAAACTGGAGATCAGGAGTCTCATGCTTTACTGATTGAGCCAGCCAGAAGCCCCTTCAATGTCTTTGTACTCAGGAAGTCTCTTGCTCTTAAAATGTAGGAATATGTATTTGGAATGAAACATTAGGAAATTGAATAAAAAAAGATGTTTTGTCTTTTGAGGAACAGAAGAGAGTGCTTTTTAAAAGTGCATTGCTTGAGTTTTATGAAGACTTATCTCTGAGTTCTGTGATAAATTTGACATCAGAAAGATTTGAAATAATGCTTTCTGATCTTGATTTAAAAGAAACGGACTCCTGAGGATGTGAATGAAAAGCTTATTCGATCATGGATTTTAAGGTAGAAGGGCTTAAGAAGGGAATGAGAACTGGTGCGTTGATGAACTGGAGGCAGCCTCACAATATTTCTGAAAATCAAGGACTCTGGAGAACACAGAGGGTGAGATTTTGTAGTTCTCGTTTAAAAGATCAGAAAGGGAAGGCTTAAAATTCTATAGAGAACTCTCTTTTTAGGTTTAGGCTTAATCTCAGGAATGTTAGTTTTGTAAAATCACAATAGTGCTTCCAGAAGGGCTGGAATTTGTCCTTTGATTAAAAGTAGCTGGTCACGGGGCGCCTGGGTGGCTCAGTTGGTTGAGCATCTGACTCTTGATTTTGGCTCAGGTCATGATCCCAGGGTCTTGGGATTGAGACCCAAGGGGAGCTTTTTTAAGATTCTCTGTCTCCCCTGCTTACATGTGCACACTCATACAGGCTCTCTTTCTCTAAAAAAAAAAAAAAAATAATAATAATAAGTAAAAGTAGTTGGTCACTAAAACTTGTTACTCTGTTACAAAACTTTATTGTTTTTGTTTCACTTGTTTTTAACTACAACCAGTTCTCAAAGCAGACCGTCTACTTTGGATTAGTGATTGTTATCCATCTTTTTAGTTAGCTTGAATAAAGCTTTTGGGGATTTTCAGGGGAAGGAATGTTGTATTAATGTAAATTTACTTAAGTTGGACTGGTCTTGGGAAACCTAGAGAGAGCTGTTTGTATTCTGTTAATAAAATAGAAATTCGGAGTGGGTTGAATTTTCATTTGGGGAAGATAGTAGAAAATTGTTAAACCAAACCAATTTCCAGTGTAAATGTTTTCCGTAGTGATTAATGAAATAGCAGATCAGAAGAGCTAGGTTTGAGTCCTAATTCAGCTTATTCCAGAATGATCTTAGGCAGTTGCCCTTAGATCAGTGTTTTTTTCTAATGTATATGCATCCAATTGTAACCGCTCCCGGACCTTTAGTGTCCTCACCTATAAAATGGAAAGCATGATACTCTACCGTAGCATATCATTGTATAATAAGTGCCAATGATAGGAGCATGTCACGCTTCCAGTCTTTATGGAGGCAGAAGAAAGGCTGAGAAGCACTGCTGGTTGTCAACACTACAACCTGTCACTTGGTGATTTTTTTTTAATGGATCTGTTTTGAAATTGGAGTTTGAGTTGAGCCTATTTTAAAAGAGGGCGTCTATAACTGTGTAATTAAGGTAAGTGGTCTTTTCCGGTGGATTGCTTTATAAAAAAGATTTGTCTTACTAGAGAATTACTGTTGTGCCTAATAAATGATGCTCACTCACTCTCAGGCTTACGGTTGTTCTTCTAGATCATTTCTTACTTTGTAACATGTAGGTTTGGATCACCTGTGGATATGAAAAGAATGAGAGATTTGTCTGAATCTCTTTTCCAGGTCATTCTAGGAGACCAGTTCACTCATGGCAATGGCAAAGGTAGGTAGAACTGGAAACTCAGAAAAGGCAGGAATTGAGGTGACTGGAATTAGTTGAAAATGTTTGTTTCTGAATAGATTATTATTGTTTCCTATTGTTTTCTGTTAGCTTTTAAATTTTTTTAACTTTATTTTTTTATTTTATTTTATTTTATTTTATTTTATTTTGAGAGAGGGAATGGGATGGGGGAGGAGAGAGAATCCTAAGCAAGCTCCACGATGCCAGCACGGAGCCCAGCGTGGGGCTTGCACTCACAAACAGATCATGACCTGAGCTGAAATCAAGAGCCAGGCGTTTAACTGACTGAGCCACCCAGGCGCCCTTATTTGATCAATTTTTAAAAATATTTTCGTTTTTTATTTTTTAGAGAGAGAGTGCAAGTAGGGGAGAGGGGCAGAGGAAGAGAGAGAGAATCTGAAGCAGGCTCCAGCTCAGTGCAGAGCCTGGCACGGTGCTCGATACCATGGCCCTGGGATCATGATCCGAGCTGAGATCAAGAGTCAGATGCTCAACCGACTGAGCCACCCAGGCACCCCTATTTTGATCAGTTTTTAAAGCTAGTTAGTATGTTAGATCTCTGGCAAAGAAAAATTAGACAGCTTTGAAACCAGAAATGAGAAGGTGTTTCCCTTGAAGAGCAGTCAACTGCTTGATTCTTGAAGTGAGTTCAGACACCATTCCCCACGGGAACCATCTAGCCAGAGTACTGTCCAGTTCTTTGTGATTGGAGCAAAAAGCTCTCTTGGGCTTCCAGCCTATAGCGGCATTACTGGAAGGGCTGGGATTTTGAAGACCTTCACAGTCATGTTTCTGATCAAATTCTTTCTACCCACCTCTAAAGATTCTTGGTTTTTTAGAACCTTTGAAATATTTGCTCTTTCTTTTCATCATTGAGGAAGTGTTTAAATAAACGGTTTTGAGAGCATTGAGAGGAGTGTTTAAGTGGTATCCTTTATTCATAGGGAAATTTTGCTCATCCTTGTAAAGAGTTCAGAACCAAACCTCCTCAGTGGATTGCCATGTTGGTTTGATCTTTTACACTTGGCTTGGTTCACATGGTCTCTCATCTGTGCTAGGGGCACAAGTAGTGAGATTTCTTGGGTATTAATCTAATCACCTTGTTTGTCCGGAAGCAGTTCTTCCATGGATTAATTGGTGAAGTTGATTACCCTACCCTGTCTTGAACCTTTCTTGTCATCTGTAAGTTGTGCTCTCAGTGCTAATATTATTTTGGCTTTGATTTTGGGGGGGAGAGAGGGTCAAGAAGCAGGATTCCCTTGGGACAAAGGGAAGCAAAAAGGGAGCTTTTTGGGGGGAGTTTTGCTCTTGAGTTTTGGTTTTATCTTTGCCCCCTACTTTAATGTCTTAGGGTGAGACAACTCCCTGGTTTTAATCTCATTTGTAAAATGAGGATCACTTACAGACTATAATAATTGGGGGACAGCTGTATAGTTTTGTGTGTGTGACCTGAGAAGTAGCTAAATTCTCACTTGGTATTTATGCTCTGATCAGATTCCAAGGATATGGCTTTACTAGGGGTCAGTAAACTGGCCCATGAGTCAGATCTAGTCCGTGATCTGTTCTTATATGCCCTATGAACTAAATGGTTTTTATGTTTTTAAAGTGTAAAAATGTAGTTTTTTTTTTAACGTTTTTATTTATTATTGAGAGACAGAGAGAGACAGAGCATGAGCATGGGAGGGGCAGAGAGAGGAGGAGACACAGAATCTGAAGGAGGCTCCAGGCTCTGAGCTGTCAGCACAGAGCCCAACGCGGGGCTGGAACTCACAAACCGCAAGATCATGACCTGAGCCAAAGTTGGATGCTTAACCGACGGAGCCACCCAGGCACCCCAAAAATGTAGTTTTAAAATGTAAAAAATTAGGAGTGAGAAGATAGGTCACACACTGGGAGAAAATATTTTCAAAAGACACACCTAATAAAGGACTGTTATCCAGAACAGACAAAGAACTCTTAAAACTCAACAATAAGAAAACAACCTTATTAAAAACTGGCAAAAGACCTGAATAGACACCTCACCAGAAAAGATATACAGATGGAAGTAAGCATATGTAAAGGGGTTTAACTTCATACGTTATCAGGGAATTGAAGATTAAAACAGTGAGATAGTGCTGCTACACACCTGTCTGAACCATTGACAGCACCAAATGCTGGCAGTGATGTGGAGCAGCAGGAACTCTCATTCATTGCTGGTAGGAAGGCAAAATGGTATAGTCACTTGGAAGGCACTTAGGCAGTTCGTTATCCACTGTAGCTCTTACCATATTATCTGGTAGTCACACTCTGGTATTTACTCAAATGAGCAAAAACTTTATATCTACACAAAAACCTGCACAAAAAAATTTATTTATAGCAGCTTTATTCATAATTGTTAAAACTTGGAAGCAACCAAGGTGTCTTTCAGTGGGTGAATGGATAGACAAGCTGTTGCGCATGGAGGCAATGGAATATTATTCAGCACTAAGAGGAAAGCTCTCAAGCTATGAAAAGGGATGGAGGAAACTTAAATGCATATTACTAATAGAAAGAAACCAGTCTGAAAAAGGCTACGTATTATGTGATTCCAACTATATGACATTCTGGAAAAGACAAAACTATGGAGATGGTAAATAAGACCAGTGGTTAGGAGGCAAGGAGGGATAAATAGGCAGAGCACAGATTTTTAGGACAGCAAAACTGTTCTGTATGATGATACAGTATTGTGTAGTTGTCATTATACATTTGTCCAAACACAGAAAATACACGTCACCAAGCCTTAATGTAAACTGTGGACTTTGGGTGGTAATGAGGTATTGATTGTATCAAATGTTCCACTGCAGGATGTCGATAACGGGCTTTGGGGGGGGGGCGGGGGTGGAGCAGGAACATACGGGTACTCTCTGTACTGTCTGCTCAATTTTGCTGTGAACCTAAAACTACTCTTTTTTATTTATTTTTTTAATTTTTTTTTTTTTGAGAGACAGAGAGAGACAGAGTATGAGTGGGGAAGGGACAGAAAGAGAAGGAGACACAGAATCTGAAACAGGCTCCAGGCTCCGAGCTGTCAGCACAGAGCCTGACATGGGGCTCGAACTCACAAACTGAGATCATGACCCGAACCGAAGTCAGATGCTTAACTGACTGAGCCACCCATGCGCCCCTAATTTTTTTTTTAACATTTATTCATTTTTGAGACAGACAGCGACAAAACATGAGTGGGGGAGGGGCAGAGAGAGAGGGAGACACAGAATCTGAAGCAGGCTCCAGGCTCTGAGCTGTCAGCACAGAGCCCGACGTGGGTCTCGAACTCACGGACCTGCGAGATCATGACCTAAGCCGAAGTCGGACCTCAACCGACTGAGCCACCCAGGCGCCCCTACTCTTTTTTTTTTTTAATGTTTATTTTTGGGAGAGAGTGTGAGTGGGGGAGGGGCAGAGAGAGAGAGGGAGACACAGAATCTGAAGCAGGCTCCAGGCTCTGAGCTGTCAGCACTATCTCTTGAGCTCACAAGCCATGAGATCATGACCTGAGACGATGTCAGATGCTTAACTGACTGAGGCACTCAGGTGCCCCTAAAACTACTCTTAATACAAAGTTTGTTTAAAAAATTTTGTCAAAATAAAATCAAAGAATAAAATGTGACAGGGACCATATGTGGCCTATAAAGCCTAAAATATTAATATTTCTTACCTGACCTTTTACGGAAAAAATTTACCAAGCCCTAGACTATATCACAGAAGAATTAGGAGAGAAGGTGCTTAGTTTCTCTCTGATGTCACTGCCCGGTCCCCTAAGTCTCCTTAGTACTCAGCATCTCTGTTGGCAGAATAGTTCCTAAGAATTTCCATTTCATTTGCAGGTATATGAGTGACCTAAAGCTGCAAATTAAAACAGAGAGAAAGCAGTGCCAACTGCGAGCAGGGCAAGGATGCCAATTCCTCCTCCCCCTCCACCGCCCCCTGGTCCTCCTCCACCTCCCACTTTTAATCAGGTACGTACTCTTTCCACCTGGCTATCTCAAAACCTTCATGGATACTTAGGGCTTACTGGTGTAAGACATAGAGTACTCAAAGATACATGGCTTAGAAGGATGGGGAATAAATGAGTGAAGTCTGTCCTCATTAACTAGTTCTGATTCCTGAGTGGTCCTCTTAGGACCATATTGGTTTATCTTGTTTTCTGGTCCTGGTTCGGTATAAATGGATATTTGGAGAAGTCACATCAGAATAGGAACTAGTCTTTTGCCGCCAAACTATTTATTCTGCAAAGGTCAGTACTACTTTTTTGTGGCATTGTTGAGAAAAGGGATGGCAACTCCTAGTGGTTATTTCTTGCGCTACTGTTTTCATCTCCTTTTCTTCTACTCTGAACCAGTTCGTCCTAAGGCCAAGTCCTTTAAGTGTACTACACCATCAAAAAAGAAAGGAGTTTCTGAAAAATACTTAGTAAGAAGACTTAAAGGTTTGTTATAATAGAAGAAAAAAAGCAGTGTGGCTTCTGAACTGAAGAGGCAACCACTTTTACTGTATGTGGATTGTGATATTTGGTGTTACATGAGAAAGAAGCAACTTGAGTGCTTTATCTCTTTTTTTTTTTTTAAGATTTTTAAAGTAATTTTTATACCCAACATAGGACTAGAACTCAAAACCCCACGATCAAGAGTTCCATGCTCGACCAACTGAGCCAGCCAGGCACCCCTTCTTTATCTCATCTTTCATAAAATTTCAAAGCAAAAGGAACTTGAGGGAATGAATATCTTGGGGGGGTGTGTGTGTGTGTGTTAACAGATATAGTGCCCTAAAGTGTTGGTATATGTGTGTTTTAGGTATTTAACAGATGAGAGGTAGAACCTTACAGAGGAAAAGTACCTTGCCTAGTTAATTTATTTCAGAACTAGGACTAGAGTTCAGGTCTGCCAACTTGTTTTTTTTCTGTAAGTTCTGGTTTGCAGACATTTTGTTTGAGGGTATGTGCGAACCCTGTTTCTGGATGAAATTTTATGTGGAAGCCCAATAGGTGAAATGGATAAAAGCAGAGCTGCTCTGGTCATAGTGGGCCAAAGTATATCCTTGGATCTCTATAACTTCTTGGGTTACTGCCCTGCATCGTGCCGTCTTAGTCATTTACTCAGTAGTCGTTTGTTGGGGGCATACTTTATGTCAGAGACTTGGCCTGGCATACAACTTAGAAAATCCAGGTAAGTTTACTCTATACTTCTTTCTATATTGCTTGACTCTTTCCCAGTAAGATTTATTTATGTAATTGGAAGAGAGGGAAACATGCAGATAAGGAAAAAAAGCAAATAAGAATAATCTGTAGTATCATTGCCCAGGAAGAAGACAATTTCTGCCTTCAAAGCCTCCCATCATAATGGGTGAGACAGACAGATCAGCAGGCAAATTCCATGCTTTGCAGAGATAAATGAAGCCACAAGGAAGCAGGCCTCACCTACCGGCTCTGGAGGAAGTGGAGGCAGTCAGAGAGGGCTTCTAGCCAGGAGGTGATACTTGAGCAGAGTCTTAACAAATGAGTAGCATTTAGCCAGAAAGTGAAGAGCGAGGGCAGGCCCTTTGGTATTCAGGAAGTAGAACGGAAGGGTGCTGATGTGTGGGAAAGTACACCCAGGATTGGATCATTGCTGGAGGGGGCGTGGTGGGAAATGAAGCTGGAGGCGCAGGCCGAGGGTGTGGATTTTTTTCCAGGCAGTGATAGGGAGGTAGTGTATGTTCAGCAGCAGGAGTCACCTGAGTGGGTGCATGTTAAAAAGGTCATCCATCACAGTGTGGACAGTAGGTTGGGGTTGAGACTGGAGACAGAAGCCTGTTACAGTTGAAAATTGAGAGTTTGCACTAAAGCAGAGAGGATGGAAGAGATAAAGATGAGAGACACTTAGAAAGTAAAGTCTTTTAAGTTTGTTTATTGAGAGAGCGCGGGCGGTGGGGGGAGGAGCAGAGAGAGAAGGAGGGAGAGACTCACAAGCAGGCTGTTGCAGTGCTTGAACTCACTAACCATGAGATCATGACCTGAGACAAAATTGAGTTGGACGCTTAACCAACTGAGCCAGCCAGGCGCCCCTAGAAAGTAAAATCTTAGAGCTGGTGACAGATGTAAGACTGAGGAAGAGGAAGGAAGTTGGAACGACTCTAGCTTGGGAGACTGAACGATGGTGTTGTTTACAAAGAGAAACAGGTTTGTGGAGGAGGATATGAACTCAATTTTGGATGTGTTTAGCAATGTTTTAATTTCTTTTTACAAAAGTAATGAGTCAAGAAATTTATGAACTATGACTGGGGTGCCTGGCTGGCTCACTCAGTAGAGCATGGAACTCTTGATCTTGGGGTTGTGAGTTTGTGCCCCACAGTGGGCATAGGATTTATTTTTAAAAAGAAAGAAATTGGGGCCCCTGGGTGGCTCAGTTGGTTGAGCGTCTGACTCTTGATTTCAGCTCTGGTCATGATCCTAGCTAGGGTCAGGGGATCAAGTCCTGCATTGGGCTCTGAGCTGACAACACGAAGCCTGCTTAAGAATTTCTTTCTCCCCCTCTCCCCCTTCCCTGCTCTCTTTCTTTCTCTCAAAATAAACAAACATTTAAAAAAGAAAGAAAGAAAAGTATTAACTATGGATAAGTATAAAGTGTAAGTGTAAAGGATTATAGTTAATCCAATGATTCATAATAGTTTTGTGTATATCCCTCCCTTCCCTTCCTCCCTTTTATCTTCTACTTTTTTAAAAAGGAGGCTGTGCATTACATACATACTGATTTGTTGTATTATATACATACCGATTTGTTTGTTTTCTTTTCCCCTCTCCCACGCTGCTATGCGTACTGAGTTCTGATTTGCTCTTACTCATTAATACATCGTGAATGGCCTCACATCATTAAATGGTTAGTGATATCATTAAAAAAATTTTTTTTACCGTACTAAAAATGCGAAAAAATTAGAGAATGCCAATAAAAATAAAAAATGTTAAACTATCAGTAATTAACCTTTGTTAGCATTTTATGTTTTACGTATTTATGATAGGAAAACTAGAAAATTCAAATAAATATAGAGAGATATCACCCCAAGTTTACTTTTGTTAGCATCCGTGTGTATCCTTCCGCAAATGTTCTATACATAAGTACCTTGAAATTTAACTAATGATTTTGTTGAGTTCTTTTGACACACCAGGCAATGTGCTAAGCTCTTGAAAAGTATTATTTCTTTTTTTTGTTTTTAATTTTTTAATGTCTATTTTTTTGGGGGGGGAGGGAAGGAGCAGAAAAAGAGGGAGACCCAGAATCCGAAGCAGGCTCCAGGCTCTGAGCTGTCAGTGCAGAGTCCAACATGGGACTCGAACCCACGAACTGTGAAATCATGACCTGAGCCAAAGTTGGGCGCTTAACCGACTGAGCCACCCAGGCGCACTGAAAATCGTTATTTCATTTAATTTTCCAAACTACCTTATGAGATAGGTTTTACTATTACTCCTGTTCTATAGAAGAGAAAATGAATCCAAATCCTCTTCAGCGTATTGTTGTAGAATGTTTTTTACTTGACTGTATCACACATTTGCTGCTGTGTAAAGATATGTACTGTCACATCTTTAAGAACTTAACTGGCATTCCCTTCTATGGTTATGCCATCAGTGTTCCCTTATTGAAGTTTTAGATTATTTTCAGTTTTGTGCTATTATAAACTTTTTTGCTAGTATTAGCATCTTTGTATACTTCTCTAGTTGTTTTCTTTTTTTTTCAAGTTTTCATTTATTTTGAGAGAGAGAGAGAGAGATACAGCGTCAGTGGGGCAAGGGCAGAGAGAGGGAGGAAGAGAGAACCCCAAGCAGGTTCTGTGCTGCCAGTGCAGAGCCCAACATGGGGCTTGAACCCACGAAACTGTGAGATCATGACCCGAGCCAAAATCAAGAATTGGACGCTTAACCGACTGAGCCACCCAGGTGCCCCTCTACTTGTTTTTTTAAAGTTAATTCCTGGAGATAGAATTCTTGTGGTAGACTTTTTAAAGATGTTTGATACATAAACTACTTTCTAAAAAGATCATACTAATCTGTCTTACTCCAGGTGGTACAAAAGAGTACTTGTTTCCCTGAACCGTTATGACACCATGTGATATTTACTTATTCTTTACATGTTCCCAGCACCCGCAGTGTGTCAGGCGCTGTACAACAGTGGGCAGTGGATCCTGCCTTCCTGCAGCTAGCAGCTTCCTGTTAGAATTTTAACTTTTACCAGTTTCATTAGTAAATGACAATACTGTGTTTTAGCCTGAAAAATTTTTTTTGTAGTTAAATTTTTTTTCATGTTGGCTGGTTCTGTGATTTCTTTTACACAGTTCATATCCTTTGCTTATTATCTCGTTGATTTATAAGATCTCTTTATGTTAATGCTCTGTAGATTTAAGATACTACCTTTATGTGTTATAGATGATTTATCCTTCCAGGGTATCATCTGCTTGTTATATTCCTAAGTAAATAAAAGTCTTTCAGTCTTTCCCTGTATTTTAGTTGTCATCCTTCCTCTTACCTATTTTTCCGTATAGTACTTCTGTGGTGTTTTTTTTTTTACATTTACATTAAAAAAATTTTTTTTAATGTTTATTTTTGAGAAAGAGAGAGAGACAGAGTACAAATGGGGGAGGGGCAGAGAGAAGAGGGAGACACCGAATCGGAAGCAGGCTCCAGGCTCTGAGGTGTCAGCACAGAACCCGACCGGGGCTCAAACTCATACACTGTGAGATCATGACCTGAGCCGAAGTTGGACGCTTAACCGACTGAGCACCTAGGCGCCCCTACATTTACATTTTATAACTCAGCTAAAATTTGTTTGAGAAGCTGTGAGGTAGGGGTTTAACTTTATTATTTTCCCCCCAAATTAACCAGTTATTATCAGTAGCTTATATTTAATAATCTGTGCTTTCTGCATTGCTGAAATACACTTTTTTATTATATCTTACATAGACTCAGGTTTGTTTACTATCTGTCCTTGTGCTCCTGTTGTAGTTGGTCCTAGCTTTTGGTGGTGCAGGTCCCATTTTTTTAGTTTTTTCCTATACTTAATCTTCCAGATGGATTTTAGAATCCTCTTTTTTAATGGTTTCCAAAAAATTCTGTTGTGTGGTTAATTTTAAAAGCTGTACATTCAAAATTGTGTAAGGAACATGGTATGATGTGTTGCATTTTAGGTATGTGTAGGATATTCATCTGGAGATGTCCTGTAGACATTGGGACACATGGGTATGAAGCACGGGGCCAGGAGTGGCGATGAAAAAGAAAGATTTGAGATACTCGGGCTTGTCAGTGATATTCAAACCATGGGACTGGATGAGCTTGCTTGGGAAGGCTTAGATGGAGGCTGAGGATAGAACTCTGAAATGGCATTTAAGAGGTAGGCGGAAGGTGAAGAACTCAAAAAGAAATATATATAGGGGGTGCCTGGGTGGCTCAGTTGGTTAAGCGTCCGACTTCGGCTCAGGTCATGATCTCGTGATTTGTGAATTCCAACCCCACATTGGGCTCTGTGTTGACAGCTCGGAGCCTGGAGCCTGCTGTGGATTCTGTGTCTCCCTTGCTCTCTGCCCCTCCCCCATTCACGCTCTGTTTCTCTCTCAAAAATAAATAAACATTAAAAAAAAATTTTTTTTTAAAAGAAAAGAAATATGTTGCTGGAAGAGACCATAGGGAAAGTGGGAAAGGCATGGGCTTTACACAGACCAGCTCTGCATTTGCTAACCATGTGACATTAACTTCTCTAAACCTTCACTTCCTCATTTTTGGAATAGGAATAATACGGTCTATTTTATAATGTTGTTTAGAAGCTAAAGTAATAGGGAAGCAATAAGGTCTGTTAGTCAAGATAAGATAGGCATTTTAGAGTCACTGTCTGGGTTTGGATCCTTGCTTTACTATGTACTGGGTTCATGGCCTCAGGGAACTGTTCAACTATTCACACTTTCCAAATGTGTAATGATAATAATACCTACTTGATAAAAATATTTCAAAATTTAAATGAGATAACAGAAGCAGCATGCTTAACTTGAGGCATAGTAGGGACTCAGACAGTGCTGCCTTGATACATGTAGAGCGTCTAACACACAAGCCCAGCACACAAGTACTGGTGAGCATTAGTGTAGGCCTTCTTTCAGAAGCTTCTGAATAGGAGGGAGTCTGCACCCTTCACAGAAGGCACAACAGGAGAAGAAGGACTAAGAAGAATGAGAGCACGCATTGGTACTGATATTTGGCGTGTGGTATGATTAGGTTAGAGGGGCACTAATGAGATCCAGTTTCGCTTAAGGTATTTATCCCAACCTTTTGGTGAAGGGAACTATTTAGGATGAATAGTTCTATTTTCCCCTCTTCCTCCAGGCAAACACAGAGCAGCCCAAGCTGAGTAGAGATGAGCAGCGGGGTCGAGGTGCCCTCTTACAGGATATCTGCAAAGGGACCAAGCTGAAGAAGGTGACCAACATTAACGATCGGAGTGCTCCCATCCTTGAGAGTGAGTCTAAGCTTCATTTCCTATGAGCCACCAGGGCCCCAGGATCAACTTGGAGACTTGACTGGCCTGTCATTTTTATTGTTGGGCCTTGAGTGGGAGAGTTTTGTCCTTTTGGAGAGTTTTCTTTGAATGTTCTTTGGCCGTCTTCACATCTGTTCATTTGAATACCTTAGAAGTTTCTTTTTTGACTTTTGGGGAAGCGTTCTCTGGGTTAAGATTCTCTTCTTCTACTTAACTAGTGCTTGTTAGGGTACATCCCTGGCTGTTCTCTGAGGAGACCACCGTATTACTAAAAACCACTAAGCTGAAGCCAGTGATGATTCTGTAATTGTCACAGGTGTCTATTTAGATGCTCACACCTCAGGTCTCTGAGTCATTGGCCCCCTTAGTATCTGGGACTTGGAGATACTCTGCTGAGCCTTTGTCCTGGTTTTCCCTCTGCCTTTCCTAAATAGGGGAAGTTTGGCTCCTTTTCCTTTTTGTTCTTTCTCTTTCATCACAGTGAAGAGTTTTATCTCCACATGAAGCTGTGGATCTGAGAGGCCTAGCTTTTTTAATTTTCTTAAATTTTTTTTATTTTTAATGCAAAGGCAAAAGCAAGATTGGGTTGTTTGCAAATTCAAGCCCAAATAGAGGAGGGGTTTCTCCTCAGGATTGACTTGGTCACCAGCTTGGAGCATGTGAAGTGAAAACTCTAATGGTATGCCTTCCAGAACCCAAAGGAAGCGGTGGTGGTTATGGCTCTGGAGCAGTTGCCCTGCAGCCCAAGGGAGGTCTCTTCCAAGGGGGAGTGCCGAAGCTCCGACCTGTGGGAGCCAAGGATGGTTCAGGTATCTGAACAGTACTTTCTTAGGATATTTCCCAAGTGCAGTAATTTCTAACTAGTCCCAAGTGGGCCATCTAGGGTTAAGGAGTGTGGTAGAGGTGGGAGGAAGGAGAAGCGGGAACAGGGGAGGGGTTACAGAGTAGAATAAAGCCAAAGCTGAGGGATTAAATAAAAATGTGTTCAACTCGTATAGAACCTGAGCCTGAAACCAGATTAAAACTAAGAACCATACAGGCATTTACCCTGCTGCCATGCAGGTTATACTAAAGAGGCTGGGGGAAGGATATACTGACTAACATGTACATATGTTGTATTTGTAGAGAACCTAGCTGCTAAGCCAGCACTACAAGTCCCCAGTTCTCGAGCTGCTGCCCCAAGACCACCGGTGTCTACAGCCAGTGGGCGCCCTCAAGATGATACAGACAGCAGCCGAGCCTCACTCCCAGAACTGCCCCGGATGCAGAGACCCTCGTTACCGGACCTCTCTCGGCCTAATACCACCAGCAGTACAGGCATGAAGCACAGCAGCTCTGCCCCTCCTCCGCCACCTCCGGGGCGGCGTGCCAACGCTCCCCCTACACCTCTGCCTATGCACAGCAACAAAGCCCCAGCCTACAACAGAGAGAAACCCTTGCCACCCACACCTGGACAAAGGCTGCACCCTGGTCGAGAGGGACCTCCTGCTCCGCCCCCAGTCAAACCACCTCCTTCCCCTGTGAATATCAGAACAGGACCAAGTGGCCAGTCTCTGGCTCCTCCTCCTCCGCCTTACCGCCAGCCTCCTGGGGTCCCCAATGGACCCTCCAGTCCCACTAACGAGTCAGCCCCTGAGCTGCCACAGAGACACAATTCTTTGCATAGGAAGACACCGGGGCCTGTCAGAGGCCTAGCGCCTCCTCCACCCACCTCAGCTTCTCCCTCGCTACAGAGTAATAGGCCACCTCCCCCAGCCCGGGACCCTCCCAGTCGGGGAGCAGGTAAGTGCCTGGAAGCACCTTTTGTTTTGTTTTGTTTTGTTTTGTTTTGTTTTGTTTTATCAGAGAATTGAGTTTATCTTCTCACCCTTTTCTCCAAAGCTCTCCTTCAGCAATTGAAGAGAAAGAGAATTCACTTACTCATTCAACAAGTTTACTGAATGCCTTTTTATGTGTCAGACCCTGTTGTTAGGGAAACAGCAATCAATAGAAAATACAGAAGATTCCTGTTCTCTGGACAGTCAAGCAAATAAATTAGTTAAAAAAAAAAATTAGAGAAGTACAAAGCAGAAAAGGAGGGGAATAGGATCTACTGGGGTGGAGGGTGGTGGCGATATATATATATATATTTTAATGTTTATTCATTTTTGAGAGAGACAGAGCAGAGCGTTAGCAGGGGAAGGGCAGAGTAAGAGAGACACAGAATCTGAAGCAGGCTCCAGGCTCCGAGCTGTCAGCACAGAGCCCAACGCGGGGCTCGAACCCATGAACCGTGAGATCATGACCCGAGCCGAAGTCGGATGCTTAACCGACTGAGCCACCCAGGCGCCCCAATATTTTTATTGCAGGGTATGAAGTGACAGAATGGCAAAGACCTGAAGAGAGTAGGCTAAGCAGTTATGTGGGAGAATAGCTCTTGTAAGCACTGGGGACAGCAAATGCAGAGGCCCTGAGGCTGGGGAGCGGGGAGGCCATTGTGGCAGGACTAGAATGAGTGAGGGGAGTCGAGGCAGGTCATGGAGATCAGGAAGCTAGATTTCCTCAAGAGAACCCTGCAGGGCTTTGTCATGACTGGGATTTACTTGGTGAGATGCAGAGCCACTGGAGCATTGGAACAAAGGAGAGGCATTGCTTCAGCTTTTATTCATTTTTTTATTATTTAGAATTTTTTAAATGTTTGTTTATTTTTGAGAGAGAAAAAGTGAGGGAGGGACAGAGAGAAGGAGACAGAATCTCAAGCAGGCTTCACGCTGTCAGCACAGTCCCTGATATGGGGCTTGAACTCACAAACCGTGAGATCATGACCTGAGCTAAAGTCAAGAGTCGGGATGCTTAACCCACTGAACTACCCATGCGCCCTGTTGCTTTGGCTTTGAAAAGGATGACAAACTTCCTGTGTTGAAAACGGACTGCAGGAGGACAAAGGTGGCAAAGGAGACTGCTTAGGAGGCTATTGCAATGGACTGGGCAGATAGGTAGGATCATAGGTTTGGGGGAAGAAGACAGGTGTTTGCTGCTGGACAAATCAAGTTTGAGATATCTGTTAGCCAAACACCCAGTTCATTATTTTCTCTTGGATGTCTGTCAGACTTTGAAGTTCAGGGGAGGGATCTGGGCTAGAGAAATTTGAATGATACTGGAAACCACATGCTGGATGAGCTCACCAGGGGAGCCAATCTAGGTAGAGAAGAGGTTGGGGCTTGAGCCCTGGGGCCTCCTGTATTACAGGTCACAGAGATGTATAGTAGCAAGCAGAGGACGCTGAGAAAGAGCCTCTAGTGAGGAAGAAAGAAAGCCAAGAGAATGCTGGAAGGATGCCAGCATGGAGTGATCTGCTGTGTCCGGGGCTGAAAACAGAATGACATTGGTGTTAGCAACATGGAGTCATTGGGGGGACCCGCAAACAACATGATACCCCTTTGGACTAGTTTCGGTGGAGTGGTGGAGGATGAGGGTGAAAGTCTAACTGGTGTTTGGGAACTCAGGCATAGGAGGAAAGGAATTGGAGATAGCAATGTAGAAATCTCAATTTGCTTTAAGGAACTGAGCAAAACTCCCCTTTAAGGGGGTGCAGATAAATGGAATGGTTGCTGGAGGAGGATGTGAGATTGAAGGTGCAGACCCCTCCTCTCTATGATCCAATAGAAAGCGGGGAAGTTGCTTGAGTAATGTCCTCGAGAAGGCTGAAAGGAATGGAATCCGATCCATGGGTAAAGGATTGACCTTGGAGAAGAACACTGTTCTTCCATGGGAACCGGAGGGAAGGCAGAATGCATGGGCATAGAAGCAAGTGGGTAGGTGATACAGTGATAGGAGCATGCATAGAGTTTCATCTGGTTCGTTTCTTATTAGTGAAATGGAAAGCAGTGTCTGCTGCGAATGAGGGGAGGGGAGGAGAGAGAGGGCATGAGTGGTCATCTAGGAGTGTGGGAAAGTGAAGTGTGCGGGGATAACCAACAGCATGAAAGGCCCACTCAAGATTAGGAGCCATACACTCAAAGTGAGATCAGCATAGTGTGTGTTCAGCTGTGCATTTGCAGATGCTGAATGGGGCAGCATGGTATTTAACCAGGCTTATTAGTGTTTTTAGGTATGTGTGGCACTAAGGGAGAGTGGGGCAAGGAAGCTAAGGGTTTAGGTCAGGGAGTGATTGTAACAGTTGACCATGGGCCTAAACTAGATGCGGAGGAGATTAAGGAACTCTAGAAAGGGTAGAAGTCGTGTAGTCATTTTACAAAATAGCATGACTGAAAGTGGAGTGAGGGAGACCATGAAGCTCTCTGAGGCTTCCTAGACCCAGGGTTTTGGCTCCCATGTCCTCTTGTACATTGGACTTTGAACCACACCCTCCACAAATGTCTTTTGAGTTTTTATTTTATTTATTTATTTATTTTTTTTGAGAGAGAGAGAGAGCATATGAGCCAGGGAGAGGGGAAGGGGAGAGAAACTTAAGCAGACTCCACTCCCATCATAGAGCCCAACTTGGGGCTCGATCTCACGACCCTAAGATCATGACCTGAGCCGAAATCAAGAGTTGGACACAATCGGGCGCCTGGTTGGCTAGGTCGGTTAAGTGTCTGACTTCTGACCTCGCAGTCCATGAGTTCAAGCTCCACGTTGGCCTCTGTGCTGACAGTCCTGAGCCTGGAATCTGCTTTGGATTCTGTGTCTCCCTCTCTGTCTCTCTGTCCCTCTGTCCTTCCCCCTGCTTGTGCTCTGTCTCTCAAAAATAAATAACTGTTAAAAAAAAAAAAGAGTTGGGCACGCCACAGATCCACCCAGGTGCCCCAGCTTTGAGCTTTTAAACAGTCCTTGCTGATAGAGATCATTGATGAAGAAATTAAGTTATCAAGAGAGGCATGTATAACCTGTGCTGCTGGCTGGTGAGGTGCATAGAGGCTTGTAGTCTAGGAGCTGGCAGTCCAGCATAAGGCAGTCATAGAGGACCTGCTACATTCCTGATTCTGTATCTCCCTGGTTTTAGCCATAAGTATCCTAGTCCTAAGGTGGCCTTTGATTCTACAAAGTTTAGGTTAAAGAAATTAAAAAAAAATTTTTTTTAATTTTTTTAATGTTTATTTTTGAGAGAAAGAGAGAGAGAGAGAGAGCACAAGCAGGGTAGGGCCAGAGAGAGAGGGATACACAGAATCCAAAGCAGGCTCCAGGCTCTGAGCTGTCAGCACAGAGCCTGACACGGGGCTTGAACTCCTCACGAGCTGTGAGATTGTGACCTAAGCTGAAGTCAGACGCCCAACCAACTGAGCCACTCAGGTGCCCCTAAAAACTTTTTTTTTAACTTTGGGATTTTTTTTAAAAAACACCCTTTATCTAAGCAGGGCCCATATCCACCTAACCTCATCCAGAAATAGAAGTGGGGAAAAAATATAATTTCTGTGGGTTGAACTGAATGGTTTTATTTTTTTTCTTAATTTGATTCAATTTAATTAAATTAATTTATTTATTTTAACTAAGCTGTAGGCCTAAAGTGGGGCTTGAACTCACTACTCTGAGATCAAGAGTCACATGCTCTATTGACTTGAGCCAGCCATGTGCTCTGAACTGAATACTAAATGTCTGCATACTTCTTGGTTCCTACTTCTCAGTTCTTTCTTTGGGGTTTCTTTAAAAGAATGTGAAGTTATGAGTCTTGTTCTTCTGTTGCTTAGCCATCACCAACTTTGAGGCCTAGTGGAGCCTCAGCCAGATTTCCTTTTCTTTTTTTCCTTCCAAATTTTAATTCGTTTGTTTGTTGAGAGAGAGGGAGTATGTGTGGGGGAGGGACAGAAAGAGAGAATCCCAAGCAGGCTCCCCACTGTCAGCACAGGGCCTGATGCGGGGCAAATAAACAAACATCTAAAAAATAAATAGAGTCGGGGGAGAGGGGGACACCTGGGTGGCTCGGTTAAACATCCAGCTTTGGTTCAGGTCATGATCTCACAGTTCGTGGGTTCAAGCCCTGCATTAGGCTCTGTGCTGACAACTCAGAGCCTGGAGCCTGCTTTGGAATCTGTGTTTCCCTCTTTCTCTGCCCCTCCCCTGCTCGCTCTCATGGGTTTTCTCTCCTCTCAAAAACAAATATTAAAAAAAAACCTTTCATATAAAAAACATATAGGGGCACCTGGGTGGCTTACTCAGCTCAGGTCATGATCTCGAAGTTTGTAAGTTCAAGACCTGTCTCTGGGTGAGACTTCTGTCTCTGTCTCTCCCTCTCTTTCTACCATTCTCTCTCTCCATCTCTTCCTCTGTCTCCCTGCCCCTCGTTGGGATTCTCTCTCTCTCTGCCCCTTCTATCTGCCCCTTGCTCATTGTGCCCCCATCAATAAATAAAATAAATTCAAGTTAGTTAATATGTAGTGTAATATTGGTTTCAGTAGAATTTAGTGATTCGTCACTTACATATAACATTTAGTGCTCAACACAAGAAGTACCCCTCCTTAATACCCATCCCCCATTTAGCCCATCCCCCACCCACCTTCCTCCATCAACCCTCAGTGTGTTCTCTATCATTAAGAGTTTCTTAGGTGGGCACCTGGGTGACTCTCAGTTGGTTAAGCATCCAACTTCAGCTCAGATCATGATCTCACAGTTCATGGGTTTGAGCCCTGCATTGGATTCTGTGCTGACAGTCAGAGCCTGGAGCCTGCTTTAGAGTCTGTGTCTCCCTCTCTCTGTGTCCTTTTTGGCTTATGCTCTTGCCTCTCTCTCTCTCAAAAAAAAATAAAAACATTAAAACATTTTTAAATAAAAAAATAATTAAGTCTCTTATGATTTGCTTCCCTCTTTCCCATCCCTTCCCATATGTTCATCTGTGTTGTTTCCCAAATTCCACACGCGTGAAATCATAGGGTATTTGTCTTTCTCTGAATGACTTACTTGGTTTAACATAATACACTCTAGCTCTATCCACGTTGTTGCAAATGTCAAGATTTCATTCCTTTTGATGGCTGAGTAATATTCCTGTGTGTGTGTGTGTGTGTGTGTGTGTGTGTGTGTGTGTGTGTGTGTGTGTACACATACATATCTCTATCCATTCATCAGTTGATGGACACTTGGGCTGCTTACATATCTTGGCTATTTTAAATAGTGCTGCTGTAAACATTGGGGTGCATGTATCCTTCTTTAAATTTGTATTCCTTGGGTAAATACCCAATAGCATGATTATTGGATCATAGGGTAGTTCAGTTTTTAACTTCTTGAGGAACCTCCACACTATTTTTCAGAGTGGCTGCACCAATTTGCATTGCCAGCAACAGTGTAAGAGGGTTCCCGTTTCTCCACATCCTCACCAACATCTGTTGTTTCCTTCGGTGTTAATTTTAGCCATTCTGATCTGACAGGTGTGAGATGGTATCATTGTGTTTTTGAATTGTATTTCGCTGATGTGAGTGATATTGACTATCTTTTTATGTGTCTGTTAACCATTTGAATGTCTTTTTTGGAAAAATGTCTACTAGTGTCTTCTGCCTGTATCTTAACTGGATCGTTTTTTGGGTGTCGAGTTTACGTTCTTAATAGATTTCGGATACTAACCCTTTATCAGATATGTCATTTGTAAATATCTTCTCCCATTCTGTAGGCTGCCTTTTTTTGCCTTTTAGTTTTGTTGATTGTTTCCTTCTCTGTGCAGAAACTTTTTATCTTGATGAGATCCCAACAGTTATTTTTGCTTTTGTTTCCCTTGCCTCCGGCAACTTGTCTAGGAAAAAGTTGCACTGGCTAAGGTCAAGGAGGTTGCTGCCAATGTTCTCTAGGATTTTGATGGTTTCCTGTTTCACATTTAGGTCGTTCATCCATTTTGAATATATTTTTGTGTGTGCTATAAGAAACTGGTCCAGTTTCATTCTTCTGCATGTCAGTAACCAGAGCAGCAATTCTTAGAGTGGTGACACTGAGAAAAAAATTGAGATCTCTTAATCAGAGATCATGTCAGTATTGTCTCTCTTTGTTGTGTGACATTGGGCAGATTGCTCTGATTCTCTGGGTTTGTTTCCTCTTGTGTTCACAGTACCTTCAGAGGTGGTTATAAATAAAAGTATGTATGAAAGTGCTTTGTAAACTATGGTATGCTGATGACTGTTAGTGATTTTCTGCGAGGATTTCCAGGTAGTTCATGGATTTATTTCTATTAGTCATCTTATGCTAGTATTATGTGATAAAGTAGTTTTGTTCTATATGAATTATTTACATTTGAAAAAGCATGGAGTCTTTTGTCTTACTAAGGTGCTCAGGGATCAAAAATTTCCATGTATTGGTCCATTGAGTTTCTGAATTTTTTCTTTGCAGAGTAAAACACTATTTTTAAGGGATTTTTTCTTTTTCTTTTAAGAATCAGTACTATCATGGACCGCTTGGGTGGCTCAGTCAGTTAAGCATCCAGTTTTGGCTCAGGTCATGATCTCACGGTTCGTGGGTTTGAGCTCCACGTCAGGCTCTGTGCTGACAGCTCAGAGCCTGGAACCTGCTTTGGATTCTGTGTCTCCCTCTCTCTCTGCCCCTCATCTCCTCACACTGTCTGTCTGTCTGTCTCAAAAATAAACATTAAAAAAAAAAAGAATCAGTACTATCATACTTTCCTCAAAATTAGGTTTATCTTGATCTGCGAAAGGCGATCTCCCACCCCAGGGTTTCTTTTACAAACTACTTCTTTCTTAGGGTCCTTGGGTCCCAGTTCTATCACTTGAAACAGTCTTAAAACTGGATGTGACAAAGACCCCATAAATTTATTGGAGATGGCAGAACCTGGTTGGGATGACTGTCCCTGAGGGAGGGTGCCGAAGGAGCAAGCAGGTTGCTCTTGGTCCTGCTGTGTTTGGCCAGTCTGGGTTGGCTTATACTCACTGCCACCTGCCCAGTGTCTAGCTGGTGTCCTTTTGAGCCTGGCAAACGCTGCCTGTCTTACACTCCCTGACACTGCCCTAGAGTAGATACAGACTCTTAGGGCCCTGAGAAATCTGGGTTTTAGAGAACTACTGTGAAGGTGACCTGAAAGGGCTGTGGTTTGGGCAGATTTGGAATGCAAACAAGGTTCAGAGATCTGCTAGGTGCAGTTAAGGAGGTTTCTCTTTAATTATTGCCTCAAATAGCCCCTGTCCTTACTTAAACCTTGAAAAGAGTGAGGGAGACATTCCGAGTATATCTTAGGGAAAGTGAAAACCAATATTTATTGGGCCTACAGTACTGGACCCTTTGTCTACATACATCATCCCTTTACTGTTTTATGCTTAACTGTGGTCACTGTACAGAAATTCTGACAGTAACTCAGGAGGAATAAGAAGATACACTCTTGGGGCACCTGGTTGGCTCAGTCATTAGAGTATGCGACTCTCGATCTACGGGTCATGAGTTCAAGTCCCCCCATACTGGGACTACGTAGAGTTAGGGGGAGGAGAAGATACACTCTTTCTCACTAAACCAGTGTTGTCTGTTAAGATGAGTTGTCCCTCCATGTATTATTTAGGTAACAGCTATTTATCGGCTATGGCATTGGTGCCGAAAGACACACTTCCATCTCAGTGGGTTACAAATTTTGGGGGGGGAGATAAAATATATAGTACTTGGTGGTGGTTGTGAAAAGCAGAGTGGGGACAGTGGAAAGAGCAGATGTGTGCTGAGTCTGTTAGATCTATGGCCTCAGACAAACAACCTGAGTCCCAGTGTCCTCATTCATGAAATGGAGATAATACCACATAATTTGCAGGAGTGATGAAGAGTTTTTGAAGATCTAATGCATATAAAGTGCTCAGGACAGTGCCTAGAATAAAACAGAAACCAAATAAATGGTAGCTGCTATTTTTGTTAGTTAATGAAAAGAATAGAATAATATAACATAAACACCTTAGAACCTATTCCAGGGATGTTGCCATGTCTTTAGACCTGTTTTTTATGTTCAACTTAGTGGCACATTTTTGTCTTTTTTTTTTTTAATTTGTTTTTAGTGTTTATTTATTTTTGAGAGAGAGAGAGACAGAGTGCAGCAGGGGAGGGGCAGAGAGGGAGGGAGACAAAGAATCCAAAGCAGGCTCCAGGCTCTGAGCTGTCAGCACAAAGCCCAACACGGGGCTCAAACTCACGAACTGTGAGATCATGACCTGAGCTGAAGTCGGATGCTTAACTGACTGAGCCACCCAGGTGCCCCACATTTTTGTCTTTTAAAAGTGAATTTGATTTTTGAGAAGACGTAGATACGAATATTTTTGTCAGTGGTGGTACAACCTCAGAAGTGAGATACGAACATCATATATTTATGGGTCTGTCTGATTAGAAAATGGGTTTGGAGGCAATTCCCAAAGAGGCATTCCCAATTTTTTGAACAATGAGACTATCATTGGAGATATGTAATTTCTGCAGATGAACCTACTAAACATATTTTGAGAATCAATCTGTCCTACTAAGTGCTAAATTAAGTGACAGAGCCTATAAATGCTATGGGAGAACAAAGAAGGATGAGGGGATTAGAATAGAGTGCATTGCTTTGGGAAAGCCTGTAAAAGATAGGACTTGAGTTGAACCTTAAAGGAGAGGTAGGGTTTGGTAGTGAGGGAAGGAGGATGGCATTTCTGAGTCTTTTGGGCCAGTCACAAGAGGAAAGTATATGTGGTTTGGTTTAGTCAGCAAATGTTGATTGCCTGCCTAACTGTGTGCTGTACATTTGGCTGAGCTTGGGAACTCAGATGAATGGACACTGCTCTTAGTTCCATGTGGAAGAGGCAGATAAAATGAACAACTATAATACAGTATAGTAATGTAGTAGAGAGATACAGAGGCAACAGTGTGAGTGTGGAAGAGGGGTACCCAACCCAGCCTAGGACTCAAGCAGGGAAGAGAAGATGGTGAGATCAGGCTGCCTGCCATGGTAAGTTACTGTGTAAGAAAGGAAGATGATGGGATGAGACCCAGTTGGGGTTGAAGCTAAGGATTTGAAACTTCATGATAGAAGAAATGCAGAGCCCTTGGAAACGTTTGAGTAAGTATTTGGGGGAGATTAGTGAGTTGGTATGCACAATGGATTGGAATGAGAAGAGATGAGAAGCAAGGAGAACATTTGGGAAACCTTTTGTAGTAGAACAGGCTAAATATGAGAAAGTTTTGAATTAGAATCGTGGAGGAAGGCATGGAAAGACAGGGAAAAGAGCAGGAATTAGGCGGAGTTCTTGACTGACTTGTCACAGGAAACAAAAAAGGTTACACATTCATTCTAAACTTTGGGATCTGGAAGAATGGTAAATAAGGGTGAGAGGAGGGTGGATATGATACTTGACCTGCTGCCCAGGGGCTCGCAGAGCCTGTCTCTTTGCGAAGGCACCAAGGCACTTAGCCTGTGTCTCTTAAATTCCCCCTACTCCTCACCATCTCTGCATCCCAGCCTAACTGCTTTGGATTTTCATTGCAGCTCCTCCACCCCCGCCACCCATGATCCGAAATGGTGCCAGGGATGCTCCCCCTCCCCCACCACCATACCGAATGCATGGGTCAGAACCCCTGAGCCGAGGAAAACCCCCACCTCCACCCTCAAGGACGCCAGCTGGGCCACCCCCTCCTCCTCCACCACCCTTGAGGAACGGCCACAGAGATTCTATTACCACTGTCCGATCTTTCTTGGGTGAGTAGTGAGCTGTTTTAGTCTCCCAGTTACTGTGGTGACTTCATTAATTCCAGTGGCCACTGTAGAATGGGAATGGTCACTGGGTACCCTTCGTTCACAGCAATTCCTCTCCTGACTTCCCTGAGACTTCTGGGCCTTCTCCATTGACATGCCTTTCCTTTTGCAAATTCTAGGCATGATTGCTTTAGAAAAGATTGAAGTAAAATCAGTAGGTATTGTGTTAGTAACTTCAAAGCCACTGTCTTGCTCCCCAAGGATCATTTGTGATTAACTTTTAGGTCAGAGACTTTATCCTCTTCAGGATTATTCAGACAGGAATTAGGTATCTTCCTAGGAAGCAGAGGGCCTTTCTGGACCTTTAGAAAACAAACAAAACACACCACTGTACACAGCATTAGTCTAATAATACAAAGCCCCTACTTAGCTGTGTTACTTTGAGGAAGTCACTTCATTTCTCTGGGCCCCACTTCCCTCATCTGTGAAGTGAGGGAATTGAGATCAGAAGTGTATCATATTTAACTTTTTCAAGGTTATAAATAAGTCTTGGGCCTCACCTAAGAGATTCTAATTCGTTAGGTTTAGAATGGAGCCCCAAGCAAAGGTTGTCCATAGGGTTTCATCAGACCCTCTGTTGAGGACCCTTGGAAAGATCTGTACAGTCCCATTCAGCCCTAACACTCTAGATTCTTTAATGATTGACTCTTCTCCACTCCTGCTCTAGTCTGTTCCTAATAGGTGGACCAGAGTTTTTGGAATGTGATTGAGTCACACCCATAGAGCCTTCTTGTAGAGGGGCCATGGAAAGTGAGAGTGGGGGCCATGAGAGGGCTCTCCCAACTGTGTTGTAGAGCTTAAATGAGGGTAATTTGGACCAGAGAGGAATTATCTGGTCAGATCTCTTACTAACTGGTGACAAAAATTCCCATTTTAGGTTGATGTCTACTAATCTGTGGATTCAGTTCAGTTGGTTTCCCATGGTGACAGTCTCTAAGATGCCTGTTACTGAAACAGAACTGTATTTATTTCTCTTCTCATGCAAATAGCTGGGCTCCTTTTATGTTAAATTCTAGTTTTTGGTGGAAAGATCTGAAGAATCAATTCAAAGATTCATTCCTTAATGAAAAGATCTTTTAAGCACAGCCTCTGTGCTTATGAGGTGCCTAGGAAGATGCTCTTGTTAGCCTCCAGAATCTTGGTTTGATGGACTACGCAGGCCTCTAATGGTCCATCAGAGGGGTCCATCAGAATGCATGGGAAATTAGTAAGGGAAGGGTCAGAAGTGGTACAGAGTACGTGGGAGCACAAGGAAGGGTAATAATTTTCTGTTCTTTTCCCAGATGATTTTGAGTCAAAGTACTCTTTCCATCCAGTAGAAGACTTTCCTGCTCCAGAAGAGTATAAACACTTTCAGAGAATATATCCCAGCAAAACAAATCGAGGTGAGAAGGGCAGCCATGAAACTTTTTCCATAATTCCATAGAACGTAGAATTGGTGTGTTTTTCTTAGGTTAAAATTTGTTTCTCCTCATCAGCGTTTTCTTAAGAAACAAAGAAACAACAAAACCAGTCCTTAAATTTTAAAGGTCAGCTTAAAGAGTCTCTCTTATTTCAGGAATGTTTGGGTTATTCAGGATCTGATGGTTGACCTTCTCTATGTGGTTTTCATTGTTATATTTTTCAGCTGCCCGTGGAGCCCCACCTCTGCCACCCATTCTCAGGTGAAGCCTGGCTTGGTCCTGTTCCTCAGGAAAAGGATGGACCCTCTCCTCTGCTCAGATGGTCCCTTCCATTCCCCTGAAACCTGCATGAGAGCTCCTGACGTGTTTCTCCAGTGCAACCCACCTCTAGACACCCAAGCGTCCTCCCCACTCACCTCCATCTATGCATCTCGTCTCTAGACTTGGTGATTGGACTCTTTATATTGACAGCAGGGTCTCAAACCCTGCACGCATCCCTCCTCTTGCAAGCCCTGCTGCCCAGATGAGGAAAAAGCTTCCCTGTCTCCTGCTTTCCTCTTGGGGAAAGGTGCCTTGTTGTGATGAATGAACTTATTGTTGGGGCAGGGTGGAGAATGGTACTCCTACCTTCTCTACCCACTGTGGGGGAAGCTTGGCGAGTATATTCTATTTCATCATTTAGGAGGCTGGCGTGGCCAGGACTTATGGGGGGTGGGCATTTTTAGTGAAACAGGAAAGGAATTTGCAGAGAAGTGATCTGTTTTAAAGGTCATGTTTGAAGAAGGGGCAAAGAAATGGTTCTGCTTTCTTTTTAGGGGTATTTCGGTTTTGCTTTCACCTCACCCCATGCCACTACCCCAGGGAGAAGTTGGATATTACAAATACTAAATACTAATCAGTTGAACTAAACACCTAATAAACACAGAAGGCGAAATAAACTGGGGATCCGTTTAGAGCTAGTCAGTTTCTGTGCAGCAAAGGGACCAGGAGCCATTTTGCGTCCTGGGGGACTCCCTGCCCATTTGCCCATTTCCTGAAGGTGCAGTGGCTGAGGGATGTTTTTCCTCTCTGAACTGCCCACTCTCTCAAGAGAAAAGTCACATTATTTCATTCATTACAGATCCACAAACTCCAAAAACTTGCAGTGGGAGATGGGAAGATAAGGCCTTGGCCTTGGCACCGCTTCAGTCTTTTCTGACTGGCCCTTTCAGTCCTGCTCAGAAACTTTAGCCCCTGGTGGGTGCTCCAGGATGACAAGGGAAGGGTGAAGCACCTCAGGAAGGGATCAGCTCTATGGGCTTTGAAGGACTTTAAGGCCTACTTATTCCAAAGTTCACAGCCCATCTGGCTGAGCAGGTTCTTTCTGTTCCCTTTCTCCACCACTCTTGCCTTCCCAAGACTGCAGGGGTTATACAACCAAATAGAGAAGAGTGAGGAAGCTTATGGGGATAGTCAGAGATTCCTCTGTGCCAAGAAGCACAAAGACTTTGGCGAGGTGTGCTTCTTGGCAGCCAGCAATATGTTTCTTTGTCTTCCAGGTCCTGGTTAAAGGGCACAGAGGAAATGGGTCCCAATCTAGGTAGGAACTGGGCTTGGATGGTGTAACAGGGACTTCACCATTCTCTAACAGCAGGATGTGGCTCCTGGGTTCTACACGTGGGATGGTTTGGTTTGGTTTGGTTTGCTACAGCTCTTGCCAAGTGCAGAGACTGCTCAAAGCTTAGAGTGAGAGTAGGGGAGCCGGGGCTATTCCTTGAAATGGATGGGGAGGGTCAATTAAAAATTCCCACCAGATACATCAACAGGCTTAAACTGCCTTAGGGACCTCTCCAATCTGTTGGATCACAGACCAAGGATCTGTGCATGGTGCCCAGTGAAACCCAAGTCTTCCCAGTGCTAGATGGAAGAGCTCTCAACTTGGGTTATTTGATAGGGTCTGCTATCCTTTGCCATCCCCTGTACTACATTGGCTCTTGGGACAAACCATGGTGAGATCTGTCACCAAACCTTTTCTAATCATTCTCTTTATTGCTTTTATTTTCAAATCTGTTAGCAGTCATCTCCCAGCAGTATCCCCAGCATCCTAAAGCCAGGGGAGCTGAGACAGGGCACTAGTGGAGGGAAAAAGAGAGAGTTACAAGAGTTAATTCTGCAGCAGAGTTCCAGGGAGATGCTGACCAGTTTCTGAACTTGGACTGTGAAGTCTTCCCATTTGTTTTTGAAATGGGAGTTGATGCCTTTTGTACAATGTTATCAAAGTATATCTTTTGTGTTTTTTTCTCCTTTACTCAAACATAGAGCATCAAAATGAGTATCACAAGTAAAAGCCAAACCCCAGCTTTTCATTGGGGCTGATAATCTTCCTCCTCTGTGACCTGCTGCCCCTCATATTCCCCCCAGCATTTGGGCTGTGTCACATGGGTATTGATTGTATTCTCATTTTCTTGGCCTCTTGAAAAAAGACCCGGGCCTAGATCTAATCAGAGAGGTTTTCTTCTTGAGAGCATGTTGATGGCACAGTACCTGTTTAAATGTCTTTGCCTTATATGCTATTTGGTCCCTGTGTTAATAACAGATTTATCGTCTTGTATATTTACTATTGAAGAATGGGAATGTGATCCTTATAGTTATTGATCTATTTTGTATGTTGTAAAAAGCTTGTAATATAGATTTAAGGTGGGCTGGCTGCAAGAGCACTAAAACTTCTCACCTTTTAAACTGCTCTTTTTATCTGCTTGTGGGAATGTTGTCTCTTCAGTGGAAGATTGGGTGGTCTCATGTTGAGACTGTTGCCCAGTCCCATTAAGCCCCTTATTCCCTCCCAGAAGGAAGAGACATTGCCCAACTAAGCATCAGGAAGCTGTGTTAAAAGCCCTTGTGTAGGTTTGGGTTTACGATGTTTTTCTCTAGTGGGAAAAACTTAATTGTTTCCTTCCACCCTTTCTGGGAAGCAGAGCAGTGGCTTCCAGGTTTTTAAATGCGCTAGATGCCCCTCTTCCCTCTTTGTTGGTCACCAAACCTGGATCGAATCACTTTGATATTCCAGGTGTGGTTTTTTCTGTTGTGGGGATTTCCTCCAGCTGCAGAGCCCCATCATCCTCACAGCCTGGGCTCCCAGAGTGAGGGCACTTAGGGCTACCCCACCTGATGGACGTGAGGCTGCTGTCTCCAGAAATGCATCCCAGCACTCCCAACTGGCAAACGCAAGGAGACTAGCCACTGGCTATTGCACTGGGGCATCCCCTCCCCCGCCACAGCTTCCCAACTTGAAGCCCAGATTTACCTCCAGGGAGAGGTGAGAAAAAATTGTAAATAGACTTGCTACAGAGCAACTCAGGGTTGGGGTGTGTTTTAATTCTCCTGATCACTTGAAATAATCTGTAGGCTGAGTGCTTATGGGAGTGGGGGAGAAATGTGACTCCAGGGTCCTTCCCTTCTGCAAAGCTCTGGGGGTGGAGTACAGGGCATCTGAGGCCCTTTGATGGCACTACACTGAGCTGTCTGTCCTTCTGGAAACCCAACCTACAATCAACTGCAGATTCAATTCTTCACATTCCAGTTGTAGCCTTTCTTTCCCGACTGAATCTCAGTCCCTGGCCACGTGGTCAAGGTGGCTTTCCGTAAGCCACTGCGATTTAGGGAATGGAAGGCATTACAAGTCTGCCTTCAAGACTCACCTCTTAAAAGCAAAACGTAACAAAACTACAGCCACCTTCAAAACACATACAAAAAGAAGGATAACTGTTTAACTGAAGGAAGGATTTGGTTCCATTCAACTCCACAGTCATTGTGCCTTTACTTGTGTTAGATTTCTCTGCTTTCTTCCTCTCTCTTTGAAGCAATTAAAATCTTCCTTGATAACTGCTGTTTCCTTCTTTCTACTCTTGTTTCTAACAGCTTAGTGGGTTTCCTGTCTAATTGTCTTAAATCTCATTCCACTGGTGGCAGAGGGGCCAAGCCTTCTTTTCTCGTCTAACCTTTGTCCTTTCCCATGGTGACCAGCATGAAAGTCATAGTCAACACTGAATAAAAGACTAGAGTGACATTTGTGGAGAGAGAGAGAGAGAGAGAGAGAGAGTGTGTGTGTGTGTGTGTGTGTGTGTGCGCGCGCGCGCACGCGCACGTCCATCTTTGTGTGTGGATTGGTTTATTTTCTTTTTAAAAAATAATTTATTATATGATTTATTTTGGAGTTCTAGTCCAATTACAGTGCTCCCTCGCCCAGTTAGCAGTGATTTTGCCCCCTCCCCTCCCACAATGTGTAATCTGGTCTCAGGTTGGATTCTTTGGTACATTTCTTTCTTCTGGATGCCGTGCAGTTTAATTAAACCTTACTTAAAAACAGAAACCTGAAAACTGTGTACTCTTGTCTGGAACACCGCCTCAAGTGGTGGCATAGAGAGGGGAGAAAATCGGTTGCCTCCGGTGAATGTAGTGGTTTGACTAGGACCTCTGAGAAGGTAGATGCACTGACTTGGGCAGAAGCATCTGGTAGCTTCCCAGGGGTTTTCCCTCCTCCCCTCCTGCTGTGTTTTGAATATCACAGTTTGTTAGCCATGCTCACCTGGGCGACTCAGATAGATTTGGTCATCTGTGTTTGCCACCTACCTGATTTCAGGGGACCCAGGAGACGCTCTGGCTTTGTCCTCTCCTTCCATCTCTTAGGATTCTTTCTACCTGTGTTGCATGGCAGTCTCACAATGAGGTATGGAAGAAAAGGTGGGGGCAGAGCAGGCAGACTGTGCGTGTCTATTTTTATTGGCTTTTTTTTTTTTTCCTTCCCTGCTTTTTACGTTGAAATCTTAGCTGGCTTTCTTGAACTTTGACTTGGGGTGTAAAAACTGAACCAGACATTCTCTGCTTACTGTGGTCAGCTGACATAATCACCACCAAGACTTAATGAGCTTACCTTGCACTTTTCATCACTAGGAAAGGTCTTGAAATTATTTCCCATACTGATTCATAATAGGTGTGTCTATGAATCACTTTCACATAATTTAGATATAAAAACCTATGAGAGGGAGGGGGGAAGGCCTCCTTTCATTTTCATCCATACTTAACAGATTGGCTGATTCCCTGATTATTTGACCCATCATTGTTATTAATATGATTAATAAACTACCTATTTATTGATTTAATTGTTCCTCCTGTGACTTTAAATAGCCCTCAAACGGAGCTTGTGTGAATGACCCTCAACTTCACTTCCTAACCCTGTAAGGTTTTCTCTGTCCTATTGGGATGGTATTGCTAGTCTGTGTGTTTGTGTGTGTGTGCGTGCGTGCACACATGAGGATGTTGGATGGGTCCTTCCCGTGTGATTTGATTCCTTTCCCCATGCTACCGTGTTATCAGTTAAGCAGGTGATAAGGACTCTAGTGTGTCAACTCTCATTATTACTGAGACACAGCTGCTTACTGTGAATGTGCCTGTTTAAGGATTTCCCTGACCCACCCAGACACAGCTGCAAGGATGCTGCCTGTCTCTGACTTCTGTTACTCTGCAGACAGAGGTAAGAGAAGGAAAATGTCAACCTCGGGGACCCTAACCACCCCAGAGGAGAACTACAGGGAAACGCTTCACATCTGACATCATGACATCGCTGGAGACCAGTCTGGATCGTTTTTTTACACGTTATTGAATTAATTTTCCACTCCTAGGTTATGGGGTGTGAAATCTAAAGGACTCTATGTAATCTGGCCACAAAAAGTGTTTGTGAAAAAGGTGGATATCTGTTTGGCAGGAATGTCCTTTCCGTTCTTTCAGCAAACGTGTATTGCATACTCTCCTCTGTGCCAGGCACCTACGATATGAAGATGAATAGGACATGGTCTTTGCCCCCAAGGAGCTCAGAGTCTAGTAGAACACTTCAAGACAGCTGCCAGGAGAAACCTATGTAGATTATTAAAAGGCTTTATGGCAGTTAGCCAGGGAAGGAAGATGGTGTGTGGCATTCTAGACAGGAAACAGCAAGGACGGAGGCACAGAGCGAGGAACAGTCTGGTGGCACGTGCAACATGTCCCTGTTGTATCGGAAACAGAGCTCCATGTCGGTAACCTTTTAGAGACCTTTCAATCCGGACATTCTGTGATTCTCTGCCTGTTTCCACAGTGGTCATTTAATCTTGTAGGCTTATCTTGGACCAGTGTTTTCCTTCCTGCTGAGTGTTCTCATAGGTTCCAGGATGTATATGCTAAGTACTCATTGCTTCCCGGGCTCCCTCTAGCCCACTGTAACTGAGGGAGGTTGTTAGCCACTACCCCTTAAAGCTGGCTGGACACACTTTGCCATTTCAGGTTATTAAGGACAGTTTTTAAGTGCCTAGGTTATCACAATACATGAACAGTAAAGGTTGCTTCCTGGGTTCTATCGCTCTATTAAGAGATCAGAAATACCATCAGGTTGAAAAGCCTCTATTCTATGCTAACACTTTTTCCATTCACGGCAGCTGGTCTCTTCACTTACAGTTTTCAGCTCCTAGAGAGCCTTCCTAAAATGTGCTCCTTCACTCTTCCTATTTATTTACTTTGAAGTTTTATTTATTTTATTTATTTACTTTGAAGCTTTGATCTGTACACCTCACATGGGGCTTGAACTCAATGCCAGATATCAAGAGTTGTATGCTCTTGCAACTGAGCCAACTAGGCACCCCATCCCTTCCTATTTAGAAGTACACAGAAGAAGGTTTCTCACTTAGGACCTGCATCTAATACCTCCCCCTGTGGTTAAGTGGTCAAGAGTTTGATCTCCCGTCAGACTTCCTGAGTTCAAATGCTAGTTCTTCCACTTACCGGTTGTGTGACCTTGGCCAAATTTACTCAACCCCTCTATTTCAGTTTCCTCATTTGCAAAATGAAAATAACACCGATTTAATGTGATTGTGAGAATAAGGTGATAATAGGTAAAATACTTGAGCTCAGTGCCAGGCATACACTTGTGCTTATCTCCTGTATGAACTAGTTACAATTAACTGACAATTGTAATAGCCTTGTTTTCCTATTTCTCAGCTTGCTCTATTTCATTTGAAACTGAAGAATGAAAGATAAATGCTTGCCATCACCTAGAATTGAGTTTTGGCCTTCAAGGGAACCTGAGGCGTAGCTAGGTTATTAGCTTTGGCAGCTGACCTGTAAATTACTCCTCTTATTTATATTTTTCATTAAAAGCTCAGCTTGCCTCATCTTCTATAGCGGTCTTCTCTGGCCCTGAAACCCCAGTGTTTAGCCATAAAGCAAGGTTTTAAAATTAAAGAGTCCATAAATCTCTCGACGCCCCCACAAGGTGTGGATTAATGGAATTAATGATAAGAAGGTGTACCGGATATTATTTTCTAACAAAAGCAAAGGCCTGGCCCTATTACATTTGAAACACAAGTCAGGGAGATACTGCGATTGAAGTGTAGTGTATTTATTTATGTATGTGTAGAGCTTTAGAAAAAAACCTCGGTTTGGGTGTCAGGAAATCTGGGTCCTAGACTCTTTAACTGCCACCAAGACGCTATGACCTCCAACCCGCTGCACATTCGCTTTGTTCCCCCCGCCTTGCAGGGTTGAACATTAGGTAAGTGAAGCACCGTAGTATCATGCCTGGTACCCAGAACGGTCCCCTCCCCACCACCAAGTGATAGTTATTACGTAGTCGCTCTCTGAAAATGCATACCATTAGGATAATGAAAATGGGTACGTGCGCCAGTGAGAAGGGGCAACCACATCTCTATACCTCCCACGGAAAAGAAGAGCACGGAAGCAGAGTCGCGTTGCAGCTTAGACTACATCTCCCGCTGTCCTTTGCGGCCGGCTCGGTTTGCCTTACCCAGAATCGCTCCCTCTGCAACTTTGCGTCTTACCGCCGGAGGCCCCGGATGTAGAAGCCCTCTCGCTTGGTGGGCGTGGCCTCACAATGGCTCTGAGATCTGGGGCTCTCTTATTGGTTGTGGTCCTTCCGACTGGATTGGTAGCGAGGGAGGGGGCGTGGCCCAGGGCGCGCGGCGCTCTAGCGACAGCCAATCAGAGGCCTGGTCGGGCTTTGGCGGGAGGTGGCAAAGCTTCGGCTTTGCAGATTTGGCGCGAGCGCGGCTGGGCTTTACTGCGGCTGGTGTGTAGTTTATTCCGGAACTTGTCTTGAAAAATCCCAGAACCCGTGTGCGAGAGACGTGAGAAAGAGCCAGCACCGAGGTATTCAGCCTTGTGAGGTGGAGAGGAGAGGATTGCTTGGGGTGGCCTAGGGTCTGGGAGGCAACGGAGTTGGAAGAGCGGCTACGGCGAGGGCCGCTGCTTCGCATGAGGCTCGAGGTGAAGTGAGGGGAGAAGAGCTCTGATCGCCGGAGGTCTGGGGTCGGGGTAAGGGAAGGGAGTAGCCTGGCAGTCGTGCGTGGAATAAAAGGGCTGCATGTCGAAGGAGGGAGATGTTTCGGAGTGGAATTGAGGGGGCGCGGCGTGGGGACTGAGTGCAGGGCGGAGGGAAGACCGTAAATGTGGCAGGGTGCTGGGCTAAACTGGTGATAAAGACACACCCCGTACCCGGAGTGAGGGAATTAGAAGTCCTGTAGAAGTCAGTTAAGATAAACTTTTTATTGCATCACTCAAGGGGTTAAGAATTTGGGTTCTGGAGCCAGAATGCCTGGCTTGCTATGACTTCGGGCCTCTGTGCCTCTGAGTTTTCTCCTCTGTAAAATAAGAAGAGTTAGAGTGCCGACCTCTAGGGTGTAAAACTTAAACGAGTCAGTGCCTAAGGGGCCCCCGGACTGGCTCAGTCGGAAGAGCATGCGACTCTCATCTCGGGGATCGTGAGTCGGGGCCTCACGCTGGGTGTAGAGATTCCTTAAAATAAAAATAAAAGGCTTATAACAGCGTCTTACACATAGTAGGTAGACAGCAAGTGTTTGTTATTATTGCTCATATTTGGATGTGTGAAGTAGAACCGAATGCCAAAATATTATTATAACTTACTTATGAAATGCTGATCGTCCTTTGGCTAAGCAAATTCCGCCTTAGCTATTTTTCCTTCATTTTTACATATTGACGGACTGCCCTGTTCTCTTTTTTATGTACCCAGCCGAGTTGCCATCATGCCTCAAACCCGATCCCAGTCACAGGCTACAATCAGTTTTCCAAAAAAGAAGCTCTCTCGGACATTGGACAAAGCCAAAACTTCTGGTGACACCAAACTAGAACTGACCAATGTCCAGGCATCACGGCGTTCTTGTGCAAAAGTTCTGCCTCTCAGCCCCAGAAAACGTCTTGGTAAGCTATCCATTATAGAAGCATAACTTTTTGACTGGTAGCTCTTTTTTCGTTTGTTTAATTTGAGAGAGAGAGCAGGCACGAATGGGGGAGGGGAGAGAGGGAGAGAGAGAATCTTAAGCAGGCTCCAGGATCAGCGCAGAGCCCCACTCGGGGCTCAATCCCACCACCCTAGGATCATGACCTGAGCCCAAATCAAGAGTCTGATGTTCAACTGAGGGAGCCACCCAGGTGCCCTGTGACTGCTAGCTCTTGACCTCTTTCCTCAATAATAAGATGCCTTTTCCTTTGAAGCAGCTTCCTAAGTTCAGTGATGATCACTGTGTTCTTAAACTATTAAAAAAAAAAAAAGATCACTGTTCACTTTGATTATTTTCAAAATAGTTGCTAAATTCATTTACTGCACTTCAGAGTTAAACCACCTGTTGAAGTCACTTTCTGAACTGCATAACAGTTCTGGCCTTCAATTCCTTAATTTTGAACTTAGTTGTCATTGTTTTAAATGACCTTGCAGTCATTTTTAAAAGACCTATATAGTATTTTGAAGCTTTCCCCTCATTACTGGTGAAATTAATAGAAGCAGGTGAAATTCTTGTTTTAGAACAGTAATTGGTGATCTTTTCTTGTTTTAGATCTTTTTTTTTTGTTAATGAAGGGTGATGTGACAGTATCTGAAGACATTTTTGGTTGTCACAACTGAGGGAGTGCTACTGGCATAGTGAATAAAGGCCAGGGATGCTGCTGAACATTCTACAATGCACAAGAAAGCTCCCCGCAAGAATTATTTGGTCCGAGATTTCAAAGGTGCCAGGATTGAGAAACCTTGTTTTAGAACAATCTTAGAATTTTCATCCCACTAAACCCTTTTGCTTTTCTGCCAAATAGTAGTAAGATTCAGTGGTGCCATCTGGTGGCCAATATCTGCTTCTAGATGAGAGGCATTTTATTTTGATGGTCTTGACTGTGGAAATTTGACTCTTGCCGGGAAAAGCAGAGATCTTTGGAAGTCCTTTTACTATTCACTGCTACGAATGACCATATTTTGATTTTAATATATTTCAGGCGATGATAATCTGTGCAACACTCCCCATTTACCACCTTGTTCTCCACCAAAGCAAGGCAAGAAAGAGAATGGCCCCCCTCGTTCACATACACCTAAGGGGCGCAGATTGGTGTTTGACAATCAGCTGACGATTAAGTCTCCTAGCAAAAGACAACAAGCCAGAGTTCACCAAAGCAAAGTGCATTCCTCAGGTTGCAAAGGTCAAGAGATTACAACAAATTCTGAGCGGAGATGTCCACTGGAGAAAGAATCTGCGTGTATGGGACTGTTCAAGCAAGAAGGTTCGTTCTTACTTGGCAGCTGTTGGTACAGCCTCGTAAACAAGGCTGGTGACTCCAGATGAAGCCCAGGGGACGTTCTCAGTCACCTCTGTTGTATCTAATTGTCCTTTCACGTCTGACACAGGCACTTGCTACCAGCAGGCAAAGCTGGTCCTGAATACAGCTGTCCCAGATCGGCTGCCTGCCAGGGAAAGGGAGATGAATGTCATCAGGAATTTCCTGAGGGAGCACATCTGTGGGAAAAAAGCTGGAAGTCTCTATCTTTCTGGTCCTCCCGGAACTGGAAAAACTGCCTGCTTAAGCCGAATTCTGCAAGACCTCAAGGTACACTGAGAGTCCAAAATACGAAGCTCTTGCTAAAATGACACTTGGTTATTAAGGGTTAAGAAAGAGTAGACGTGCTTAGGAGATTGAAGTCTCCCCTCAAATAAGTTTTTAGTTTTATTGTCTAAATCTTTCTAATTGAGGGGCGCCTGGGTGGCTCAGTCGGTTGAGCGTCTGACCTTGGCTCAGGTCATGATCTCACGGTTCGTGGGTTCGAGCCCCGCATCGGGCTCTGTACTGACAGCTCGGAGCCTGGAGTCTGCTTCAGATTCTGTGTCTCCCTCTCTCTCTGCCCTTCGTTGCTAATGCTCTGCTCTGTCTCTCTCTCTCTCTCAAAAATGAATAAACATTAAAAAAAAAAATTAAAAAAAAAAAAATAAATCTTTCTAATTGAAAGTAGAGCCTACTCTCTTATAGGCAATTAACTCCTCAAAGACACTTTAGGTCCCATCAGACCTTTATCTGAGGGCAAAATATCTCTCATGTTTGCATTTTTCTAGAAGGAACTGAAAGGCTTTAAAACTGTCATGCTGAATTGCATGTCCTTGAGGAGTGCCCAGGCTGTATTCCCAGCTATTGCTCAGGAGATTTGTCAGGAAGAAGCATCCAGGCCAGCTGGGAAGGACATGATGAAGAAACTGGAAAACCATATGACTGCAGCGAAGGGCCCCATGATGTAAGTACTGCTCTGCTGCGTGTTGCTCTATAAAAATCTACAAGGTCTGTTGCCCACAAACTCATATTCTAGTCTCTTGAATTTATCAGTTTGTACAAAAAAAGAACATTTCCTCTCTGCTGTGCAAGAGGTAGTTACATATGCTTAAAGGGAAAGAAGAGAGGAAAAATACACCTAATTTTAAATTGGAACAAATGTTTTTGAAATGAATTGCTTGAAAAACCTGGATGTTACTTTCGTGTGATGGTGGGGGGTTATCATTGTAACAGCGACTGGAGACAGGACAGCTTGTGACCTTCAAAGTGGTGTCAGCTGTAGGAATATGACTTGGAGTCAGCCCAGATCTCACAGATTGGAGAGTTACAGTGAACGTGGGTACTAATTGCTTCTCTTTATATGCAGTGTGTTGGTTCTGGACGAGGTGGATCAGCTGGACAGCAAAGGGCAGGATGTGTTGTATACGCTGTTCGAATGGCCGTGGCTAAGCAATTCTCGACTGGTGCTGATTGGTTAGTGTTCAGTTGCTAATGTTACAAGACGGTTCTACAGAATACTTTTTTTTTATCTCTTCATCTTATCTATCACCCGTTTTATGTTAAGTCAGCTTTCTGCTTTCTTATCAAAATTAAAGTTACTATAAAATAATAGTCATAGTACTTCATCTCAGAGACCATTGATTTTTGGACTGTCTGGTCCTATTTACCAGTGAACAATTCTAAACCTAACTTGAACAGAGCATTCTAAGATGACCGTGTACATCTTACCTAATAAGTACGGGGGTGGGGGTGGCAAGGGGGAAGCAACAGTTAGAATGCTGGATTATAACTGGAAATCTTGTTCAGCTTTCAAAGGGTTTAGTTTTCCTTTCAGGTGATTTGACCATGATGATTGGTAGTATTTATCTCCTCCTCAGGTATCGCTAATACCCTGGATCTCACGGACAGAATTCTGCCGAGGCTTCAAGCAAGAGAAAAATGTAAGCCACGGCTGTTGAACTTCCCACCTTATACCAAAAATCAGATAGCCGCTATCTTGCAGGATCGGCTTGGTCTGGTAAGTGCCACCAACTGTACCACGTTACATATCCCTCGGATCAGCTCTGGTGGGGAAGCCTGACAGTCATTCTAAAATATTTTTGCTTAGATTGCTTTCCTCAGCAGGGAGTTCTGGTGGGCCATAGTGGGAACATTTTTATATGAATTTCCACCCAAGGCTCCATTTATTGGATGTCTCAGTGTCAGAATAAAAATAAGAGAAGAATCACTCAATACTGTTTGTTTTTCTCTTTTTTTTTTTTTCAAGTTTATTTGTTTTTAGTAATCTCTGCACCCAACATGGAGCTCAGACTCCTGACCCCAGGATCAAGAGTCACATGCTCTTCTGACTGAGCCCGCCAAGTGCTCCTCGATCCTTTTGAATGGGCTTTAAAAATAGGGCCTATGAAAAAAAACTGTCTTTTGAAAATGACCAAATGGATTTTATTTCAGCTTTATTTCGCTAAATTCTGATTGCTTTTTTTTTCCATTCATGAACCTCAACCACATGCTTAGAGAATGCTTAAATGTGTGAAGTTTCCATTTACTTATGAGCAGGAAAGGCATCTCTTAGAGCCTAAAGGGTGGCCAGTCAAGTTCAGACTTAACATGAAAATATTTATGTTGGGGACTAAATTACGGGGGGAGGGGACTTATACTTCATGTTGTCATCCCCTATGTTTCGTCCAAAGGTATCTAGAGATCAGGTTCTGGACAATGCTGCGATTCAGTTCTGTGCCCGAAAAGTCTCTGCTGTCTCAGGAGATGTGCGGAAAGCACTAGATGTTTGCAGGTGAGTTACGGCACTGTGGCACTGTCGGCTGCTTTTATTAAAAAAAGAAATGCTGTTAATTGTCTCATGTAACTCAAGTGAATGTGGCGTAAGAGGCTGCATTCTGCCACTTTTTACACTCAGAAAGGAGGACTTGTTTCTCAGTGGGGAGCTCGGCATTTCCACCGTGTTAATGTCTGAAACATTATCAGTCCATTACCTACAGAGGGAGAAACAAATGAGATGTTGCCGGCACTCCCTGTGGTGATTATAGATTGGTTAATTACATTTGTATTAAAAAAGACTCCAGTTTACTTTTCCATTAGCTGGTCTCAAGCAGGTTTATTTATGGACCTGAACCATCTTTGCCTTTAGACTTTTTTTTTCCTTCCTTTGCTTTTGTGAGCACCCCTTCCTCCTGTTGGTGGTCCCCCACAGTTGTACTCCAGACCTCTCTCTCCCTTCCCATCCTCTGCCCCTCCTGCTGGGGAAAGCCTCTGTGCTGACTGATGAAATTTCTTCCTTCCCAGTAGGGACACTGGGTCCATTAAAATGATACTTGCTGTGCTGGCCCGCTGGTCCAACCTCCCCCTACTGCCATGCAAAAGATCCAGGTCTGGCTTATGGCTTCCTCTGGGCAAAGTACTTTGGAGACAGCAGTGGGAGAGTGAGCTCTGCCTGTTGCTAGATGGCATGATCCTGGATTTGAAAGTTTCTGCTAGTCAGCAAACTACTTGGGTAAAGACTGCAACTATGAGCAGTTGTCACGTAGGCTGGTGTGGTTTAGCCTACACATATCATATGTATATGTAGCCCAGGACTCCCCTTTTAGGTCCAGTGCGTATGGGTGGTACTGGCTCTCTGTAGTCAGTCGCCCACCCACATATCCTCTCTCCTATCCATGACGTTTTTTCCTCGTTCAAAATGTTATTATTGGCCTCATGTATGATGACCTACTTGGCATCTATAAGAGGAAACCATATAGTGTTGAAGTTTCTCAGATTGCCTGGTCCATGAATTATTTCAAGGCAGTTAAGTCCCCTTTTGCTGAGACATAACCCAGTTTTGTTCGGGGGCTTTGAGATGATAAAACATATGTCTGTTTTTGAGCTTGGTGGTTTGGTGTGTTTGGTTTGGCTCAGCCTAAATTAATTTTAGAAATTTTTTTTTATAGGAGAGCTATTGAAATTGTAGAGTCGGATGTCAAAAGCCAGACTGTCCTCAAACCGCTGTCTGAATGTAAGTAGTTTATCTCCTTCCCGTCTTCCTTTATAACTGGAAGCTTAACTTTTCTGAGGAAAGGGGTAGAAAGATGAAACGAACATAGTTAAATCCACACTTATCCTGTTCTGTATTCTCTGTTTTTGGTCAATTTCATCTACTTTACCTGAGTCTGGCCTGTCAGTACTATAGTCCATGCATTGCCGGAAATGAGCTCCCCAGAGTGTTACATAAATGGCTGGGTCATAGTAAGTTTTCTTTCTAAGCTTGAGTAATGAAAATTGTGGACAATAAGGCTTGATCAGCTTCTTTCTGGGTTCTTGTGTTGAGTGCACTTTACGTCTTGATATAGGTGAAAAGAAAGCCCAGTAAAAAGAGTCAGACAGTGAGAGGATCTAGTTCAACTTGGGATATCTCAAACCTTTAGACAAGTGTAGGAGGGTGAAGATACAAACATGATATTGCTACAGTCGGCAGTTAGGAAAAATGACAAAATTAATTTTCCTTTCCGTTAGCCTTGTTCTCTTAGTCATGGCAGATGTAAAATGGCCTTGAGCTACGTATTTTGTCAGTATTTAATATCCAGTGTTAATCTTTAGAAACGGGACGAAACGGGACGGTCTGATTTGATTGTTTCCTTTTTTACTCCTGCACTGGTTGAGAGTTATCAAAATCGTTTCTAGCACTATAGTTCCACAGAAAACTTACTTTTTTCTCTCCTCTCCTCTCCTCTCCTCTCCTCTCCTCTCCTCTCCTCTCCTCACCTCTCCTCTCCTCTCCTCTCCTCTCCCCTCCCCTCTCCCCTCCCCTCTCCCCTCTCCCCTCTCCCCTCTCTTTTCTTTTTTTCTCCCCCTCTCCCCTTCCCTCCCTTCCTCCCTTCCTTTTGACCGATTTGTTGAAAGAAAATCAATAAAAGTTATTTCAGAGGTAGCCAAACACAGAGCATAGGCTAATTGTAGGTAATATATACCGGTGCATAGATTAGGTTATTGGTTTCTCTTTAACATTTCAGATTATTCCTTTTTCCCCAACCAATAACATTTAGGCTTGTCAGTGCCCCTGTGAGCACCACCTGGACACACATAACTAAAGGAGGTTGTAAGTTTCTGGCATAAATTATTAGACTAACCTCATTCCTGTCTTTTGACCTCTGGTATGTGTGATCAGCTTTGAATGACTCCAGAAAGCTATACAGAGGCTGACTTCAGCTAAATATAAGAAGGCACTTTCTAATAAGTAGCACTAACTAGGCTTCTTGGACACGTATGTGGGTTCCCTAGCTTTGAAGATATTCAAACAAAAGCTGGATAGGTGATCCTTGGTTAGGATTGTTTGGGGTAGGAAGCAAGAAGAGACCTCTAAATTCCTTTCAACTTTAAGATTCTGCTACTTGATCAGTGATCTCCAGTTTCTCCACTGCTACTAGTGCTCAGCAGCATCCCATTTGTGGTAACAAAATAGAAGCAAATTGCTTTGGGGCGACTGCACGTGGTCTGAGGAAGTGACTTAGGCAAAGGTTGTTACAGAGCAAATCCCTCCGCTGTCTTGCAATTCATGTGTCTCCAAACAATGAGGCCATAGTCCTAGGCATCTTGTTGGCAGTTCCCCAACCTCCAACCTCCGAGATGGTGCTATCTGCTAAGATATCCAAAGACATTTTCTCAAGTGTTGCTGTATTGTAGATCAGCTTAGGCAAGTGAACCAAACCTCAAAGGTCATTTGGGGAGGCTATATAGAAGACTTATGTAGGATTCCCTTTACTGTCCACATTTAGCCACTCATTTGATTCAAAGTATTGGGTAATTCTTATAGGTTTGTTTTTTTTTCCTTTCTTAATTACCAGGCACGTCATTCTTGCTTCAAGGTTCTGTTCTTTTTCATCTTCAAGATACTAAGAATTTCCAAGGCAGGATACAGTACTTCTCTGTTTAGTCCTTCTTCTTTCCGGAAGTGGATTTTGTCCCCCTGACATTAAATTCAATTTCACAGGACAAAATCAGTTCTGCCCAGAAAAAGGAAAACCCCCATTTTCCAAGTCATCATCTTTCTAAGGATAGCATTGTCTCTCATCCTTTGGCTAGTTCTAGTCACAGAGTTGGAACCTCCGCTTTGGCACCACATGACTGCACTTGAATTTCCTTCAGCTAAAACTTGGTATCATCTGTCTCAATGCACACGATAGTTTAAAATTTTAATTAAGCTTGATTCATTCCCTTTTTAGGTAAATCGCCCTCTGAGTCACTGGTTCCCAAGCGGGTTGGTCTTATTCATATATCCCAAGTCATCTCAGAAGTTGATGGTAACAGAATGACTTTGAGCCAAGAAGGGGCCCAGGACTCCTTCCCTCTTCAGCAGAAGATCTTGATCTGCTCTTTGCTGCTCTTGACCAGGCAGCTGAAAATCAAAGAGGTCACTCTGGGGAAGGTGAGTTGACAGTCTGCTCTGCAGAGCAGATATTGTCCGGAAGGCCTGTTATGCTCCAGCTGATAGGAATTAAAAATGGATTTTTAACGGTAAGAATAAATATCGGTACCATATAAAAGGCAACTGGCTTTATTTCCCTTGGGTTGTGGTTGAGAATTTCCCATTAGTCTCCTCCTCTTCATTTCTTCCTCTCCCTAAGAAACGTATAGAGCTCCTCTCCTGCCTTACAGTATGCGTTTTGGCAATGTCTACAGTGTGCCTGTTCAAGATTTTATTGAAAAGAGGGAAAATTAGGGATTAGGGTATTGAGATAACTTCTACAAACACAAACTCACTTTTTTTTTTTAAAGATAAAGTTAGAAAAGATAGAACTTTTAAACAACTTGTTCTTCCTTGTTCCCCTCAGTTGTATGAAGCCTACAGTAACGTCTGTCGCAAACAGCAGGTGGCAGCTGTGGACCAGTCAGAGTGTTTGTCACTTTCGGGGCTCTTGGAGGCCAGGGGCATTTTAGGATTAAAGAAAAACAAGGAAACCCGCTTCACAAAGGTACAACTAACTGCTTCTTTGTGATAATGCTTTTTGATTGTCCTGTTTTGGAGAGCTTATCTTTTGCTAAAGTAAAGATTTAAATATGACCACAGGTAAATAAACAGTTTGTTTTTTGTTAAGCAGAGTTTAAGATTTGTGAGGATGGGGGGGTGCCTGGGTGGCTCAGTCGGTTAAGGCTCCGGTCATGATCTCATGGTTTCAGGTGATCTCGTGGTTCGAGGTTCAAGCCCCGCGTCTGAGCTGTGCTGACAGCTCAGAGCCTGGAGCCTGCTTTGGATTCTCTCACTCCCTCTCTGCCCCTCCTCTGCTTCACTCTGTTTCTCTCTCTCTCAAAAATAAATAAACATTAAAAAAAGAAGATCCGTGAGGATGGGACGGTGGTATGAATGAGGTCTTTTCTGTGGGCCATTGAAAAAGTAGTGTTTAAATTGCTTGCCTCTTGTGACAAAAGTTCAACATGGTAGAAATGTGTGTGATAAAAACTTGGCTTTTCCAAGTTCTCCACCTTGAAAAGTTCTTTTCTCTTCTTTCCAGGTGTCTTTGAAGATTGAAGAGAAGGAAGTAGAGCATGCTTTAAAAGACAAAGCTTTAATTGGAAACATCTTAGCTGCTGGATTGCCTTAAATTTTCTTTTCTACTAATAACACTACCCGAAAGTATCCACCTGGCACTTAGAGAGCTGTAGAGTCTCCATTTTAGTACTTTATCCATTCAGGTCTGAAAACAATATGTCCTTTTTTTAATGTGAAGCTGATACATTTTACTCTATGGATTCATGAATATTAATGCAGAATAATAATTTGGGGTCTTATTTTATGCATTAAAAATTACCAAGAGACCCTTTTTAATTATATTCACTACCTCCACCCCTTTTGTGTTTAACCAGTATGCTTGTATTCTAGTACACAAGATCTGTGTTGTGGAATGTGCCTGTATTTACCTCTTAGCTCCTTCAGACATTGGTGTGTTTTAAAGAACTTTGGGGCTAGAGTAAGAAGAGAGAAAAAGGATGTTGCAGGAAAATAAGCAAGTCCACGTGGAGATCTGGAGGACACTTTGATCAAAGGATTTCTTTTTGGAGGATACTGTGTTCACGTGGCAGGTGTTCCACACTGTGACGTTTTAAAGACTCACTGAGCTTCTTGGGCACTCCCAAGGCGGTGGGGGTGCTAAAGGGACAGTAACTGTACGGATTGTGAATATATTTATTTTCAAGCATGAAAAGCCTTTGTCTGTTTAAGCATTCACATTTCAAGAGAGGTCAGACTTTCAGAAGACCATGTGAAAATGTCTCCCCAAACTGTCCCACAGTCTTAGCTGCCTTCAGAGGAAGCCACTTGTTTCCAGATGCTTTCCTTTGGGGTTGGGTTTTCATCCGAACCTCAGATTTTTCCAGTCTTACTAGGTAAATTAATCCACATGGCCACTCAAGTCTCCCCTTTGCAGCATTTGGTTTCCAGTGGCATTCAATGGTAATTTGTGACAGGGACACCAGAGGGCACCATTATAACACTGACTGCATTAACACTGCAGGCTTGGGGCTGGCTGGGGTAGCTTTGAGCGAAGGGGGAGAAAACTTCGGTTTGATCCCTTTGGGAGATTGCTATACTTTTATAACTCAAGCAGATGCTTGGAATGCAAACCATGTGCGATTGTGAACAGTCTGAGAGCCAGTGACCAAGTCTGTGCTTCTCCCTGGGCTCCTTTGCCTCTCGGACAGGACTTGAGTTTGGGAACTTGATATTGTACAAATGATCCGGTGGCCACTGTTTCATTCACGCTGCCCACTGCATCCTTGCAATGTGATCTGGGCCACAGCAGATGGTATGGGATAGAAGAAGGACACACAGAGAGAGCCCTCTGAAATGAACACTACCCACCGGTGGGTGTGGCAGAGCATAATCTGTACATGAGAGTCTGAAAGTCGTTCTTGCCTTCTCACCTTTACCGGGGCACTCTCTCCCTCTGAGGGTCATCTGTGAGTGGAAAACACAGCCCTGTACCTAGAAGGCCGAGAGTGTCTGGGGCTACAAGGGTTAACAGCATAATTGCAAAGATTGTCCGAAGGCTGATGGAAAGCAGAGACTGAATAGGATTGAGAACAGATGCGAGGCTTGATTTAAATTACATTTTATTGGATGCTGCAGCCTTAAGAGACGTGACTGCTTTACAGTTTGTTTCCACACTGTGGGCAGCTGCTGTCTGTTCTGTGTCCACAGTAGGATCCTGCCCAAAAAGGAGCGGCCTCCCCACCTCGTTGTGTTTGAGGCTTGGCGCCTTTCTCTTAACTGTAGGGCTTGAGTCAGGAACATGGCTTGACTCGCAGTGGGGCTGCTATGTATCCTCCGTGGCTCTGAGCCAAGATCGCATTTGCAGTTTCAAAAGGGCCAAATGTCTTTCCCCTCTACCTCTTTTCTCTCCCTTTCCCCTGGTATTTGGAAATAGGGTTTTCTGCATACTGGTTTGTTAGTTTCCTTTCCTTCAGTTCTCCCCCCACTGTCAATTTCTAGGTCATTGCTGCTCTTAAGACTTCAGCAATTGGAACAGGGTTGGTTCTGTCAATGATGCGTGAAGCCGACTTAGAGTCCCTGCTTGGCTTCCACTGCCCTTGTGGGAGCAAAAGCTGATGTATGTTTGTCAGTGAAGTCTTAAGTGTAATTCAGACAGCCAGGGAGCAGACTGAGAGGAGGAAGAAAGTCCTTTTCTTGCCGGCGTTTCTCACTGAAGCTGAGAGCTATGGGAAGGTAGTGGGATTTTTAGAGGGATGGGCCGGACTTGTGGTTACTAGTTTTTGCCAGGATCGTAGCCTGTTTCACATAGAGTAGTGGCAAAGATTCTGACCTACATTCTTCCTCTCGAAGGTGGTGGGGTGTGTGTCTATATCCTGATTTATTTTTCTTCATAGAAGCAGATTAAGCTTCCATAGAGTGTTGATGGGTATTGCCATGGAAAGAACATAGACACAATAAAATTGGTGTGTTTCAACCCCAGAGCTGCCGCTGACATTTCTGGCTCTGTGAAGACTTGCCTGTGGCTAGATAACTAACTGGCAAGAGTGTGTGAGGTCCAAGCTACCCAGAGATCAAAACTATTGGCAGAGCTCTATTTGCTACCCGTCCCCCCACCCACTGCTCCCTGCCTTTATTAAGTGCCTTTTAAGATCGACCAATAAAAACTGGGAGGGAGGATTGAGATACTTCTTGAGGATCTTCAAAAATATCTATTGAGAGGTGTTGCCTTGACTACTGAGGGAGACCAAAAGAGAGAACCAAGTTTGAGATGCTACTTACATTTGTGTCTGTCCCCAGCACCTAGTACAGCGTCCGGTACCTGGTAGGTATTCAGTAAACAATAGTTGAATGGACAGATAAATGAACCAAGGAAGATGCGCCCTTCCCCTCCATCTCGGAGGCCAGTTATCAGGAGGTAAACATTGCTGGTGTTTCTGCATGGGGGTGGAGCAGGCCCCTGTAAAAGAAGGGTGCTCCATCTTACAAGATGTGTCTTGACACATTGCGGAGCGTTTATTGGTCTCACAGAGGCGCACCAATCGCTCCCTCTGATGTAGTGGCATTTTGCTTGAGGCAACTTGCACGCTGCTCCCAGGAAGCCTCGGGTTTGGGGAGAGAGAGTCCTACCTACGGGCTGGGAAGCTGGGCACCTGTCTGGATGTTACCTAGTGTCCCTAGGGATTGGCCGGAAGCTGTGCTTCTATTTGGCAAGAGCTCAGGGAGGAACACACCTTTGGTGTTCCACTCTTTAACTTTTGAGGAAAGTGGTGATCTCAGGTTCCTCTTGAAAATTCGAGGTGCCTTCTAAGACCTTCTCTTTCAAACTGCAAACAGCACTGGTCTCCCTCTTCTCAGAAGTGCATTCTGTAGGGGGAAAAGGTGTGCCCTCTGGCCTCCCTTGATTTTCAACCCCAGCCCCAAGGCACTGGCAGTAGAAGCTAATTGGGTGCAAGGGGCCTGGATAGAGGCCGTCTGAAGACTGGGGAAAGGAGAGAGCCAGCTCCTTTTTAAAAAAGCTCTAATTGAGTTCTGAATCAGCCTCCCTCGCTTTGATCCCTCCTCTGTTTCCCACACTGCCTGAAAGAGCTAGATCAGCACTTTATAACAAGGGTGCGCCTGCTCCCCACACCGCCCCCCTCTCCCGACGCTCTCTCCGCTGCCGCCGCCATCCACTGCTTGTCTCCTTCAGTTAAGATAATGAAGATGCTGAGAGATAAAATGTGTATTTAATAAGGGTGGGGGTAGGGAGGCGGAAAGGGGCAGCCAGGGCCTTCCCTTAGTTTGGGGCCTAGCCAAGACTCAAGCTGAAAGCAAAGCTGGAGTAAGACTTGGCCCCAGGGTGTGGGGGTTTCTGGGCCTCAATCCAGCTGACTTCACTGCCTGCTGTTTGCCCTAAATTCCCCCACCTCCACCCTCTCACCCCCACACTCCTTTCTTTCCTCTCTCCTTGCTCCCCATGGGGAAAGGGAATCTTGCTTCAACTTTATTTTCAGCCGGTAACTTGGCCTTTGGTGCGGTGCCCCCAGCCCCCGAGTCAGCTGCAAGGTCGGGCTAGGGCAGCCCCCTCTAGCTCAGGCCTGTAGAAGCCTCGGGTTCGCGGTGGGGGGTGAAAAAAAGCTGGAGTTAATGAAGACCAGCTGCTAGTCTGGGTTCTGCCTGCAGTTAGCTGGAGGCCAGCCTTTGGTGGTGGTTGGAGGTACTGGGGTGCGTGACCTCCGTCCCTGGGCACAAGGATATCCTGTGGCAGCTGAGGCTTGCGCTCCTCTCCGAGCTCAGTTTTATCCTCAGTTTGTGAGAGAGGAGTCTGTTTCCCTGTTGCCCTACTCCTCCCCTCTCCAAATAACACTCGCCCTTATTGGGCTTCGTAACTGTAGTGGCGGCCCAGCTGAGATCTAAGGATCTCCAAGTTCTTTTGTAAACACTCATTAACTGCCTGGGAAGAACCAAGAGCCCTGCTTAACAGCTGGGAGGGAACTGAGGCACGTTAGGGAGAAAGGCTTGACCTGAGCTCACCCCATGGACTCCACCCTGGGGCCTCCATCCTTCCTGTCTAGCTCCTTTCCTCAGTAATTCCTATAAGGGGGAGAAAGAGGTGGATGCAACATGCAACGCTGCTGCCCTCTCCCCTTCTAGGAAGAGGCCATGCTTTCTCCCTGCCCTCCAATCTGTCCCTGACTACCTCCCCCGCCCCCCGCCCCCCCGCAGCCCTTCACCCCATGACACTTGCCCTGCTCTGCTGCTGCTGCTGGAGATACATGCAACTCTCCTTGCAAAATATTCTCACTCCAGCCCTCTGCAGCCCTTCCATCCACCTTTCCCGGCCCACCAAACCCAAACCCCAACCCGGGTGCCTCCTTTTGAGCTCCTTGGGAAGCTCGCCTATCCTAAACTCGGTCTGTCACCTTGAAGCTGATCTAATTGTGTTAAGAGGCCCCTCTGCTCCTTATATTTATCCCAAATGGTAGCTGGGAAAATACTCTCTTTCTTTACCGTATTCATTCTGGTGAAGTTTCAGGATCTATTAAAGGCTGGGTAGCGACACTGATTGACCCTATATCCTGCATCTCACTTTGTCCTTCCACTGACAGTTGCCACTTCCTGGTGATGGATGTAACCCAAAGCCCCCCCAGCTCCACCTGCTCACACTCTCCCCTTTATGTGCACGCCTGCCCACTTCAGCGTACTCCCAAGTACACACACCCCAGCCAGGGGGTGAAACTCTACCAGTTTCCAACTGCCATCCATGTCTCATGGCCCTTTTACTTGTGGGGAAATCACCCCCTTCCCTACATGGCTTCCTAGGCACTTAGGAATAGTGGAGAGGGGATGAGGAGATTGCGCTATGTCTCTGAGGGGCGGAATAGGAGTGAGCGCCTGGCCAAAATGAATGCCTCCATCCCCAAATTCTCAATGGCTAAGTGGCTTAACAGGAGTGGTAAGGAAGGAAATCTTAACCCCCATCTTCAGCACCAAAGCCCAAACCATCTGCTAGGGGCAGGCAGGAAGAAATGTCCTTTTCCTCCTGTCAAATATTTTATCTTCAGCTAAAGTCATCCATGTGCTGTGTGTTTGAGACTGAGGACTGTTCCGGTCCCCAGCCCATGACTGAGACACCCTGTCTTCTCCTAGTGAGTTCCTTCAACCCCCATCAGTCAGCTCTGCACCCGCTGACCCAGTCGGGGCTGGTGGAAGAGGGCGGGGAGAGCCTACTGTTTGGCGAGTGGCCTTTAGGACCCAACGGAAACCCGTGCCTCTTGCAGCAGACTAACCCAGAAGCAGGGGGGAATCCTGAATCGAGCTGAGAGGGCTTCCCCGGTTCTCCTGGGAACCCCATCGCCCCCCTGCCAGCACACACCTGAGCAGGTAGGACCGCGCACACCCCTTCCCAATTCCCCCTCGGCCGCCTTCCGCCGGGCTTCTCCGCTGCTGATCTGGTCGTTTCCCTCTCGCCAGTTCAGGTTTTCCCCATCCCTCCTCCCCCACTGATCACTGTGGTCCTGGAGGTGGGAGCCTGGGAACAGTGGGGTGTCTGAGAGCTCGGAGCCCCCGCACCCTGCAGCGCCCTGCCCGCACTCCCTCCCAGGCATTCCCCGATCTCAGGCTAAGAATGGAAAGTAGGGGAGAGGTCTGCCCAGGCCCCACGCCCTTGCACCCTCCTTTGCAGTATTGCCTAATGCCCCTTCCCCCACCTCACCTCGGCAGGAGAATTTGCAGTGCTGGGGTGATAGTAGAGGGAGCAGGAGAGGGACCTGAGCCTCCCAGGGGGATTTGTCTCTCGCTTCCTCCCCGCCTCCCCGCCCCAAGAGCTCGGGACTTCCGTTCGCCCCCAACTCCCGACTCACCTTGTAGGGGAACTAATCACCTCACACTTGGGCGGCTAAAGGTTTTGCTGGAGGGTAGTGGAGGTGGTGAGCAGTGTTGGGTGACCTGTTCCTCTAGGGAAAGTTCTTTCAGCTTAGAGCCTCCTTCCCTGCCAATACCTCAGCACCTATTGCAAAGAACCCCCCCCCCCACTCCGCCGTGTGTGTTTGTGTGTGTGTGTGTGTGTGTGTGTGTGTGTGTGCGCGCGCGTGCAGACCATATAATTTTAAGATCTACAAGCTTTGGATAAAGGTGGCTGCGTGCATTGAAGGGGAGAGATCCCAGAATGTGGCGCAGGCCAGAACAGGCTCAGCCCAGATGGCTGGGGAAGGGGGTGTGGACCAGAGCTGGGAGGACACCCAGCCATGCCAGCTCCCAGGCTCCTTGGCTCTCAGAGCCTCAGGCTCCTGGTGTTACCCCCTAAGCTTCTGCCCTCTTGCAGACTCTCTGGGAAAGGACTGAATGGCACCTACTGTTTACAGTGGCTTATTTTTCCCTCCAGTTGGGGGCTGACAAAGCCTGCTCTCTGAAGACCTGGGGCATCTCACTCTGGTTTAGTGGGTTTGCAGGAGGGGTGTGTGACTTGTCGGAGTAACTGTGTGAATGTGTGTATATTGCCTCTGGACATTGCCGACTGGGGAGGAGAGCCATAGGAAGGACTGGTCACGCCTTGGGGGAACCCCTGCTCTCTGTGGTGGAGTGGGCAGCACATCCCCATCTGTGAACTCTCTCTAGGTGTGGGGTGTGCTTTGCATGTCTCCGTGACTCCCTGGATCCCCTAAGGGTAGGTTTTGTAGGAAAGGGTGGATAATGGAGTGACTTCAGACTTAGTTCTGCTCTTGACCCAGGAAGCAAAGTAGAGATTCTGAGTGTGAGCAGGTATGTGCATTTATACTGAAGCCTCAGTTTTCTTCTTTCTTTCTTCTTTCTTTCTTTCTTTCTTTCTTTCTTTCTTTCTTTCTTTCTTTCTTTCTTTCTTTCTTTCTTTCTTTCTTCTTTCTTTTCTTTTCTTTTCTTTCTTGTGAAACAAAAAAAAGGAGGGGGGGGAATTTATTTCAATAAGGCCACTACCAGGATGACAACGACTAATGTCTCAGACTATCTCCCTCAGTTTCTTCATTTGTAAAAATGGCTATTGGTAGCAAGCCCCACTTGCCTGATAGGGACACCTCCGTAAAGACCCATACGACAGACAACGTATCGTAAAAACCCAGTGCAAATGGTAGTTTCCGCTGGGGTGGGGGGGGGTTCTAAGATGGGATTCTTTTCCTAAATCTAGGTCAGTCTCTCTGCTTTGGCTCTCCTTCTCCCCATCCTTGCCCATCTGTGGGATGGCGGAATCAGGCAGGCTATTGCCCCAGGGGCTGCAGAATTACCCTGATGCAGGTGGTGGCCGTCGCCAGAGAGCCCGCGGTCAGAGAGGACAGATCTCTCTACCAGGCTTTTCGTCCTCTGGGGCTCCACACCTTCTCCCCTGAGCCCCGTCTCCACCTTCCTTCTGCCATTCCTGCTCAGTGTCCTTGTCCCTGTCTCTCCCCTGCCCAGTGGCCTCCTTGTCCGGCTCACTGGACAGGGGCCCTAATCGGATTGGACAGCTGAGCTATGTGTGGCGGCTGAGAGCAGGCGGGAGGGAAGCCAGTGGGAAGATGGTATGAGGGCTGCCCCTGGCACCGTCCAGGCCTCCCAGGCACCACCTTGGGCCTGCGGACTCCCGGCTTGGCTTGGTCCCGGGGAAGGGGTGCCCGAGGAGGCTAGGAATGATTAGAGGAGGGGGAAATCCACCCAGGACCCCAGGACCTCTTTGATCTTCAGCGGCCTTAATGACACTATCTCTGACCGTGACCTGGAGGAGAGGACGGCAGGTGAGACCCAGGCTGGCCCTGCCCCCTCCCCCGTTCCCATGGCCCTGTTTTCTTCTCTTCTTGTTCGGAAATGTGTTCACTTTCCCCACGCAGCCCCTTTGGCCAGTTCCCCCTTATGGGTCACATCTGGGAGCTGCTGGGGGCACCATGTGTCTGCCTCACGCTGGGCTGTTTCCTCCCCTCCAAGGTATTTCTCTCATTCACTCTCTGGGCTGGGCGCCAGGACTCCTGGGTTTCCCGCCTGCCTCCTGGTGCAGGGCTGCCCCGAAGGCCTCCAGAGAGTCGCTAAGCTGGTTTCCTTCCTCCTGCGTGGGGAGGGCCTTCTCCCTGAGCTGGGAGGTGTCAAGAATCCCAGGTGGGATAGGGGTGGGGGCACCCCAGCCCCTGGCACCACGCACCCCAACTCCTCCCTCCTAGCCTCTGACTCAACTTGGGGGCAGCACATGCCCTGCCTGGCAGGCATGGCCTGGTCCTGAATCTTCTGTTATTCTTTTAAGCCTTTTTCCCATGGTATCTGGGGGTGGCCATCGAGACCTCTATGTCTGTACCCGCACATTTGGGGGAGCAGGGGGTTAGCATAATTGAGGCTGGGGCACTATTTTGTCTGCTCTCCAGCTGGGCCAGGATGAAGGAAACCAGCACAAACTTCCCCATGCCAATTCCCTCTGCCCTCAAAAGACCAGTCAGTGGAGCCAGGCCCTGCCCTCTCGGTGCCCACAATGTGGTTGGCACTGATTTGTCAGAAATTGGGAAGGTTTCCCTCTAGACTGCTTGCCTCCGCTCTCCTCCTCTCGGAGGGCAGGGCCGGCTCTAGGGTGGCAGGCACTTATGGGCAGGCCTCCCCCTAGGGAAGGGGTGTGGGATGCCCCTGAGATGGCCGGGCTGGCACTCGCCCCAGGCTGGAGTCCTGACTTGGTTTGGAGAGCTGGGAGTTTGTGGGGGAGAGCAGGACACGGGCCTCCCTGCCCCCCTCATTTCCTGCTCTTCGGGCAGCTGTGGGCGAGAAAGGCTGCAGGGACTATTTTTAGTCGGTCTGTCCCCTGGCAGGAGGGACGTGCAGAAAAGCACGGGGCAGCAGAGGGGCTGGCCAAGGTGAGGGTAAGCAGGCAGACGGAGGAGTGAGGAACAGCCAGAGGGGCAGCAGAAAGGGCAGAGAGGCGGGCATTGGGCTGGGGCAGGGCCTGGCAGAAAGGGTCCTGACCTAGGAGGATGCGCTGGGCTGGGCTGGGCTGGGCGGAGGAATCCTGGGGACCCCCTCGGTGGGCTCTCTGTCCTGCTAGACTTAGAACTGGAAAGGGCTTTCAAGACCGCCTAGACAATCCCTCCCCCTTACGGAGGAGCAAACAGGCGGGGGGAGGGGGGGTGTGTGTTCCTTGCACTAGGACATTCAAGCAGTTATCAGGCTGCTTTGTGGCCCCGACCTGGACCCCTGGCCCCGATTTTCTCTCTTCGGGGTCCCTCACCACACCTGGTTGTGTCTCCCTCCCCTACTGCGGCAAGGAGGACCTGGTTGTTTCCTTCTCTGCTTGTTTATGCAGCGTCTCCCGTAAACCCCAGCTTGGTTTGTTTATAAGTCTCCACTGTGTGGAGAGAGCCTGTGTCCAGGCTGGAAGGAGGTCAGGGTTGGGGTTTGTTTAGGTGGCCTGTGGCCACTGGTGTGAATCGAGGCGCTGGGCATCTGCCAACAGGCTCACAGGCTGGCGAGCCTGGGCTTGGAGACACCTCAGCGAAGGGGCCTCCAGTCTCACTCCAGCTCAGAGACCCAGAGACGGCCCGGATTGGCCCACAGTCCTGAGATGAGTTAAGGACAGACCAAGGACTAGGACGCAGTTTTGCAGGCTCTCCAGAGCCCCCATCTGCCCCCACGGAGGTCATTCCGGTGGGTCATCCCCGGGGCCATCATGTTGCACATAGACTGTGAATGGTGGTGCCCCCTGGAGTTGTTCAGGGCCCTGCCTATGGACTCACATGTGGTACTTCTGTCCCCCACCTTCTCTCTTTCAATCAGCTTCAGATCCAGCTGGCAGGAGGTGTGCCAGGTGGGCTTGAATCCAGCATTTCCTCCCCCACCCTGCCTCCTGCCGCTCTGTCTCCTATTCCTCTGTTGCCTACCCCCTCCCCACCAAGCCTGGCGCAGTGGGCCACAAATTGTGGTGCAGGAGCCCCTCCCCCCTCTCCATTCAGTCTCTATGTCTCCGGGGGTCTGATTTATCCTGCCCCCGTCATCAGGCCTGCTGCAGTGTGTGAGAAATCAGTAGTGCAAATGGATTGAGGTTGTTCAGCCAGTCCATTCCCCTTGCCCTGCCCCCCTCCCAATTCTCCTGGGACTTGGAGAGTTACTCAGTCCCCTTCCGGCTCCACATACAGTGATATACACACCTAGTGGCTGTAGCTAGAGCGCCGAGCGCAGGAATTACTCTTTCTGTCCATCGCTGCCTCTGTCCCTCTCATTCTCTCTCTTTCTCCCAAGTATTGGGCTGGTCTTAGCGTGACAAATACCCTTGACCATTTATTTTCTAGCTTGGGTGGAGTGGGGGTGGAGGGGCTTAGAGAGCAGTGGGCTGCCAGCCAGAGGTGGGGGGAAGCAGGTGGGTAAGGGAGACTGTGCCCAGGGAGGACTAGCTGGGGAGGGATTGGGTGACAGCCCACCCCATCAGCCTCTGGTAACCCAATCCCTGCACCCCACCCTCCCGATTCCCCTCCTGTTCAACAGCTTCAGCAGCTGCCGGCAGAAGCAGGACTGGCAGAAGTGTGTGTGTGTGTGTGTGTGTGTGTGTGTGTGTGTGTGTGTTGGGGGTGGAGAGGGGCTGTGGGGGCAGGAGGTGCTGCCAGGACATGTTAAGAGAGCCGCACACCCTGGGTACGACTTGGGTGGCAGGAGGAGGTGGGGCTGCGGGGAGAGTGGGTGGTGAATGATGGCAGGGGGGCAGGCTGCAGGGGGGCAGGGCAGCCTAGGGGTCTCACAGAACTTGTCTGCACTAGAACAGGGCCTGGCAGGCTGGGGGTGGGCAGTGATGAGGGGACAGGGGCAGGTACAGCTGTGGCTTGCCCTAGGATGCCTGTTCTTCACCAGGGGGCGCATGTAACCATGGAGGACACAGCCTGCCCCTGTCCCCAATCCCTGGGCTGTGCCTGCTGGGCATCACAGTCTTGGTGACTAAGTCACTTCTGTCCTGGGGCTGGCAAGGTGCCAGGCTCAGCTCTTCTCGGTAGGTGAGTCACTGCCCTGGCATCTCCCCCGGATGCAGCTGAGTCACCGGGCTGTGCCTGCTGGGCAGGTGGGCACCATGCTTGGGGTGGGGCTGGGGGGCCATGTGTGTAGCCCCCGGTGTCTTCTCTGAGCTCTCTCTGGCATGTCCTGGCCCCACCCACAACCCCGCAGCTCTGGGCAAGGGTGGTGTCTGTCCCATGTGTTCTATTGAGGGGGTGAAGAAGGAAGTAGCATGGTATCGGGTGGAAAACGTTTGATTCGGAGTGAAGGGGGGTGGTTGAGGAGGGGCCTGTGGGTCAGAATCTTAGCTCTGCCTCGGGCCAGCTGCATGACCTTGGGTCAGGCAATTTCCTTTTTGTACCTCAGTCTCCTAATCTGCACAGTGGAAACAGGAGCCGTGCCCCAGATTACCCTTCAGTGCGAATCAGATGGGGCATGGGGTATGCTTGTGGGAGGAGCTCCCCTGGGGATGAGGGGGGTGGAGGGCAGCCAGGCAGGAGAAGAGGAGTCAGGGGCTGGGCTGGTTTCCAGCCTGCATCCAGGTAGTCTCTTCTCACTCACTACCAGTGGTGCTATTCTGGAGTAGGAGCTCCCCACCGGCTGTGAGAGGGAGGCCTTGTTTTGCTGGAATTGTGGGCCCTCCTAGAGGGGGGTGGGGGGTGTCTCAGTGCTATTTTGTATCTCCTTTGAGTGCTGGGGGCTCTCTGGGGTTTCCCTTTGGAGAGGATCCCTGCCTTGGGAAAACAGTGGCTCAGACTCCTTCCCCGGCCCATTGCCTTCTGTGTACAGGAGGGGAAGGGCAGGCCCCAAGAAGGAGTGTCTTTCCTAAATAGTGAGGAGCCCCCAGGCCTGTGGCTTTTTTTCAGTCTGCTAGTCTCCTGCTGCCTCTTGCACTTTTCTCCCCTCCGGTGTTTGTGAGGGCCCCGCAGGGTGGGGGTGGGGACCCTGCTGGGGGTCCAGCACAGCTGGAGTTCAGCTGCTGCAGCTTGAAGACTCCTGGCCTCCCACCTGGGGACCTCTCCTGTTTCCTGGAGTAGGGCTAGACCCTGGACAGGCATTACTAGGTGCCATGGGCAAGGGGAAAGTGCCCCAAAGGCCTGTGGGCTGTGTGCTTATCCGTCTGGTGCCAGTCTTCTGTGCATGAGTGTCTCACCCCCTGTGGGGAGCGGGTGTGTGGGTGCATGAATTTCTTCCTCCATCTGCAAATGGGCTTGCTGCTATGTCTGTTCGGGAGCGTGCTCCACACGGTCTCATGACCTTGTGCGTGCACAAATGCCTGTCTTTATATGTGCATGTTCCGTTTGACTCAAGGATGTAGATACATGTGTGCTCTGAATATGCACGTGGGTGTGCATAAATGGGAGTCCTGCGTGTGTGTGCAGGAGTGTACCTAACCCTGTGTGCTGGCGCACGTATACGTTGAAGGCGGCTCTTCGTGGGAGGCAGTGTACCTGTGTTTACGCACACTTGCATTTTTGTGTCCATAGCCTTAGCTGGAAGGGATACTGGTAGAATCTAGGGCAGGAAGAGCCTGTGTGGGCTAGGAGTGGCTGGTGCTGAGCCCCCTCCCAAGCTGGTCTCACCCGAGGCGACGCCCCCTGCTGCTGGTTAGGCTCAGGTTGGAAGGCGTTGGTGGTGGGGGGGCTGGGGGGGAAGGGGTTAAGCGTCGGCGCCCACATCTGGGAGCCATTGGCGCATTCCAGCCTGCTGAGCGCATGTTTGCGGATGGATCTGGACGGGACAGGACGGGAGGGGCTGGGCGGGCGGTTCGCACCGGTGGACGGAAATCCAGAGCGAGAGACGGGCGGGAAGGGGCCTGGGGAAGCGCTGCCCCGGCGCCCTTTCCCTGTGCCGGACCTCAGAGCAGAGCATCCCACCGACCAGGCTTGTCCTCCTTTACCAAGGCCGGGGGGCTAAAGCTGGAGGGAGACCATCAGAGACCTCAGTTCTCTACCCAGCTGTGCAGGCGGTGTGATGGTGGACAGAACACTGTGTCCGCTCCCGACCTCCTGTTCCTCGTCTGTAAAAGCGAGGGCCGTCGGGCCGGTGACTTTGAGAGCTTTGCCAGCCGGGTCAGGCTGCGAGTCTCCTCACTGGGGTGGAGGCCTGGGAGTGTGACACTTCCCCTTCCAGTGGGAAGTCCTGTGGGGGCACTTGTGGCCACTTCTCTGACTGAGGGGGGGATGTTGTTCCTTAATGAATCTGCTTCCCCCCAGTAGACTGCTAGAGGTGGGGACATGGTGCTTCCAAACAGAGCAGCAGGCTCGGAGGGACCTGTGGCTGTGCTGGCGACTGGGATCTCTGCAGTTGCAGGGTGATTCAGATCCTGCCCTGCTAGAGCAAGAACAAGAGCTTTTCTGGCTCCTCCAGACTGGGCCATTAGATAGACGCTGGAGTCTGAGAGTCTTCTAGCACTGAGGGGTGCTCCTGGGAGCCCCCTGGTCCGGCTCTTGGAATATCCAAAGGCCACTGCCCTTTTAGGGGAAGGGTATTTGGCAGCTAGATGCTGAGGGGTTGGGTTGGCTCGAGTTCCTCGGACCCGCTCTAATTGGAGAGGTGTTTGGGGGAAGAGGAGAGGAGTCATTACTCATTACTCGAGGGAGGTATACCTAGTCTTGCACTTCCTTTTTTTTTTTTTTTCCAGATGAAAAAATTAAGATTCAGAGAAAGGAAGCGACTTATTCAAGGTCTCACAGCTCTGAGTTCCAACTGATCCCTGGAGAAGGATTATAACTAGAGGAGTTAGGGGCTTGATATCTAGGGCCAGAGTCACTATAGTCACTTGTATTTTATGCTCTCTTCCCCAGTTTAGGTGTAGGGCGTGTGTGTGACCTGTGCCCCTGCGAGTGTGGGTATGTGTAGTTGGGGACAAGAGAGTGTGATACTATACACTGCTGTCCATCCTCTCCAGAGCCCTCTTTCCATTCTTTCCGCGGGACTTCTCCTCCTACCCTCTCAGAATCTCTCCTTTTGGGGCAGAGGGAGGGAATTCTCCCAGATTCCCACGGTCCAGCCTTCAGCCAGACGCGTCTCCTTTAAGACTTGCCCTGCCCCGGCTCTGTTAAGGAGGGGCGGGGGGCGTGATCCTGCGGGCCCGCCCCTGGCTGGTGATAGGTCAATGGGCGGGCGGAGGCGGGCCTGGGTGGGGGAGAGGGCCACCCCTCCAGCTCCGTACCCTCCGCCCCCCTAGTCTGGGGCTCCGGGTAAAGTTTCAGCCTCCGCACGTGACTCGCCATGGCCGCTGCCTTCGCCCCGCGCCCCTGAGCCGCGGCCCCCCAGACTGCTCCTCTCCCGGGATCCCTTACCCCTGACGCTTAGCAGCACCAAGGCGCAGGGTTAGGGCAGACGCCGAGCCCGTCCGTGGGCGCTCTGGACGGATTGCTTCCTCCCACTGCGAGGTAACCTCTGCCCCGGGGATTTTGGAGAGCCCACAGCTCCCGCGGGCACCGGGGCCCCTTGGCCTGCCCCTGATAGGAGCTGCAGGCGGGGACCTGGTGCGGGCGGGTTCGGACGGGAACCCGGGGTTTCCTGGGCTTCCTACCCTGCCGCCGCCGTGCCCGGGGTGGGGGAGCCCAGTCTGTGAGTCTGTCTGCGCCCGAGTGTTCGCGCGCTGCCGTGAGGCATCTGGGGCCATCTGCCGCGCGTGTCCCCGCGCCCGAGCTGTGGCAGAACCGCCGCTGGGAACTCCTACTCCCTCTCGCTTTTCTCTTCTAAAACAAACAAAACAAAAAGACTTTCAAACCTGTTTGGGGAGAGATCGGATGCCCAACGGACTAGCCCACTCCTTTCCCTCCTGTTATCTGAGCTGCCCTGTGGTTTGGGGAGAATCAGCTCAGAGGCCCACCCCCACCGGAGCAGCCGGCTGGGGGGCGGGGCCCGCTCAGCTGGTGTCCCCCGTGGAGTGAGGGGAGCAGATCGAATTGGGTGAGGGAGTCAGTGCAGTCCCAGGAGAGAGGTCTCTGGGTCTCGTGCTACCATGGGGTTATGGAAGCTTTTAGGGGTGAGGGGAGGACGGAATGGACTGGCTGTCTTTGCTCCAGAGGGTGTCTGGGACCTGGTGCCACCCACGAGGAGGAGAAGCTGCTAGCCAGATGTGGATGTGGAAGGGGGGAGTGCTGCAAAATCAGCTTGGCTATGCCCCTTCTCTTCTCTGGGCACTGCCCTATTGTCAAGTTGCTCGGTGGAAAGGGGGCAGGCCACCAGTGTGCTAGGCTGGGGATGAGGACCAACTCCTATGGAAATCAGGCAAGAAAAGCTCCATAGCCTTGAAGATTTTTCTCTGCCTTTGTCCATCCTGTCTTGTGTAGGATGCCCGTGAGCTGGCGTGGTTGGGGTACCCTTGGCACTCAGCTGGTGCCAGCTCCTTCTTCTACCGGATTGCTTTCTGCCTGTGGGCTGTGTGCACATGTGTGTATGTACATGTTCTTAGAGGGACTTAATTCTGAGAACACTCCCCCCACTTCCCCACCCCCTGCCACTAACTCCCCCTCACTTTTGCTCCTGACCACCATCCCTCCTCCAGTTTCCTGGGTGGGAGATTCAGGGATGTCTCTCGTCCCTTTCCCTGGCTGCAGTGGTCACAGGGCAGGGTTGTTCTAGGGAAGTGGTTCAGTAAGAGCACCAGGTCTTGCGACAAAGTGGGCTTGAGCCCCAAGCTCTCCTTCAGAGCCTTGTGCTTGATGGGGAGGCTGGGTCGGGGAAGCCCCAGATTGGAGCGGGGGTGGCTTGGCACCTTGGGGCTTCCCCCTGTGGGGGGTGGAGATGAGTCTGGGGGAAGAACAAGAGAAAGAGTATTTGGAGCTGGAGGAGGGGGGGGTCAGGGAGCTTGTGACTATGAAGGATGTTAGTGCACTGGGAAGGGCTGGGACGCCAGTTCTGTCTGGGAGTCTGGGCCATGTTGGTCCTGAGACACAGCAGTCACTAGGGTCAAACTGGAGTAGGCCCTTGGGAGCTGAGGATCTTAGATTTGGACTTTGAGGGTGTGCGTGAATGTGCATGAAATGGTCCCCGCAGGAGTTCCGCCCCCCCCCCCCCCCAGACTGGTGAGGTAGCAGTTCTGAAAAGACCCTGGGTTTGGAATGGCTCAGTCCTGGCCACCTCCTCCTATCACCCCTCAATCTCCAGCCTTAGTTTGACCCTAAATGCCCCTGCCACCATTCTGGGACACTTCTCTGGTCCACCTCCTACTCCCAACCATGTGGCAGCCTGGCAGGAAGCTAGCTGTGGGCAGCCCCATCCTGATCACCCCGTGCCTCCCCCGCTGGGCACAGTCACCCACATGTGCCATGACGTGGTTCCTGCCACTCCGTCTAGTGTCGGGTAGAGGACATTGTCTGAGTGGCGCTTCAAGTCCGTTTTGGGGGCATTGACCCAGACACCGGTTAATTAGCTCCCCTTCCCTGAACCCTTTGGCCTTAGAAGATGGTTCTGCCCTCTAGGACCTTTCCCCTCAACCTACCTCTTGCTCAGACTTCTAGGTTCTTTCGTGGGGTAGTCGTCAGAACTGTGCGATGTGAGGGTGCGGCCTGCTTCAAAATATAAACCTCAGTGCCCGGTTCCCTGTGCTTTGGGCAGCATGGGCTGGGCAGGGCAGGGCCCCACCTGGGCTGGGCTGAGGGGTGCGTGCGTTTGGGCCTTTCTGGAGGTCTGTTTAGGAGTAGCGTCTGGGATCTAGGGTGATGGGCATCTGGGGAAGGTAACCCTATCCCCGTGACGAATGAATGTGGTAATCTCCACTTGCCCAGTGCCCCACGCCCCTTTCTGGTGGCAGTGGTTTTGGGAGTGTGGGAAGCTGGCAGGGTCCCTGGCAAGATGACCAGGGTTGTCTTGACTTACTGGGTTTTGGGAACGGCGTGTGGCAACTGATACCCCAGCTCCCAGGGCTTTGGTCCCACATCGTCTCTGATGCCTGCCGTCTTTCTTCCCTCCGTTCCCCTCTCCACCCTCTGGCTGCTGTCTAGAGCCCACACGGTTTGCAGGGGGACGGAGGGTGGGGGCGAGGGCCTGGATCTCCGTGTGTGTCCAGGGAGTGTTCTGGGGATTGGCAGGATTGGCTGAGAGTGTCTGGGTGTCCCTGCAGGGTGGGTGGTGTGCAGGGACCAGGCCCAGAGTGTGAGAATGTGTCAGCGTCGGTGTGTCTGTCCCCCGTCTGGCTTGGGTGTGGGTGTCTCTTGCTTGTCTGGATCTTGCCTCCCGCTCCAGTCCCCGCCTCCACCCCCCCCCCCCCCAGCTGGGACCGCCTGCTTGCTCTCCCTCTCTCTCCGCAACTGGAGCCTCCCTTGCCTGTTCCTGGAATTTGGAGAGGAGGAGGAGGAAGAGGCAGGCAGACAGACCTCCCACACTCTAGCCCGCCCGCCTGGCATCATGGGGAAATGAAATAGGTGCAATGGAACTGAGGTTTCCCTGCCTTCTCTAGACCCTCCGACACACATCACAGAGTCCAGGGAGCCGCCTTTACAGAAGGGCCTTGGGCTGCCCCCTACCTGCCTGGCAGTGATGCCTCCTTCTTCTACCCAGCATCCTGCCTGCCTGGTCCCTGCCGGGACCTCCAGGCACCACTGTCAGCCCGGGGAGCGGGTGGGGGATTAGACTGCTGCCAGCCTGGCCAGCACCTGTTGCCAACCCCCAGCCCTGTAACTGGAGCCGGCCATGGAGGGGGCTACAAAATGACAGGTGGAATTTCTGCAACCAGGCAGCCCCCCCCCCCCCACTGGATATGCCTTTCCCTTCCGGCCGGAACAAGGAAAGCCTCCCCCCTCCCTCACCCGCAAGTGTCAACCTGATCTCATGGATGGTGTCCCAGTCCTGCCTGTGGGGGCAGGGTCTGGGAGATGGGCAAAGGAATGAGTTTACTGCTGTTTGCCCAGTCACCCCCACCCCCACCCGGTCCTCTTCACCGGCTACAGAGCTGACCTGTCCTTGTTCAAGTTAACTGAGCTCTGCTGCTCAGGGTGGGCTGGGGGGCGTGGGGGTTGTGGATGGAGGTGGTTCTCTGTTAATGTTTTAATTGCATAAAAACTGGGAGCTCAGCTCCCGACCAGTGGGGAGTCTGGGTCTGGCTGGCCGCCCGGTTTGGGCTAAATATAGTCTGGGACATCTGCAGAGAAGGGGAGGGGGGTGGAGGGAGGTTCCATTCCCCCCCACCTTCCACCAAGGTGCCCTCGTCTGGGCGGGCACCTTGGAGCAGGGAGGGGGATTCCTGAGCACAAAAGGCAGGGGAGAGGCGGCGGGGGCTGGGTACAGTTGGGATCTTGCCTGTCTGGCGGCCAGTAGCTGCCTGAGATGAACCCTGAGGCTCAGGACAGGGCTGGAGTGGGGTGTGCGGGCTGGATCCAGTGGCTCTGCTCCCCTCCCCCCAGAGCTGCCTGAGGTCAGGCAGTCTCCGTGTGTCACTGCGCCCCGCCGCCACCGCCGTGTGTCACCGTGACCCACTCTCTGTGTGCCTGTGTGTACACACCTACCGAGGAGTGGCTCCCTCCCAGCCCCTCCCCTGGAGCCTCTGTCCCCTGGGTCCTACCGCAGATCCCCAGCCCTCCTTCCTTCTGTCCCTCGGCCCACGGTGAAACCTCCAACCCAGGAATCGAGACTTGAGAAGGGGAAGCTGCGGTGGGGAGTTCTCTGATCTCTAGTCACGGCAGGAAGTGGAGGGGAGGGGGAGCAAGGGGGAGAACCGTGACTGGCAGGCCGGGAGGGAGGGCCCATCGCGACCAACCTCACACACTGCAGTAGGGGGTGATCACCCTTCCTGTTGGACCCCTTCCCTCCATCTCCAAGTGGGGGAAACTTAGGGGACAGCTGATTCTCTAGGGGCTGCTAACAATCTTTATCGCCCCCCCCAACAGTGAAAAAAAAAGTCTTCCTGTCACGTGGCTATCACTTCCTGTCCCACTGTGGTTCCAGGGATGTTTGTTGTTGGTTGCCATGGAGATAGCCGCCGTGGGCACTACCCTGGTTCTTGTGGGGAGGGAGCTGCTCCTCCCCCCAGGGCCACAGTTAGGGAGGGGCTTGGGGGACCTGCCTTGGGGGGTGTCTCAGGCTGAGTGTGTGTGGTCTCTGATGCCCCAGATCCTCCAGGGTCCACCCAGACTTCTGTCTGTGGGAAGGAGTCACAGCCACCTACTCAGACCCAGTGTTGGGGAGACTGCGACTGTGTCTGGCTGTGCTTGACTGTGTCTGACTGTGTGAGTCTGACCAATTGTGTACTCCTGTCCCCTCCAGCCTGGGTCATGCTGCCTCAAAGATGCATCACAGAGGTTCGTGGAACCTCTGCTCTCTATCTCCTTTGGCCTTTGGAACCTCCTCCCATCTTCTGTTCTCCTGGAAATTACTGTCCCCAGGGAGCTTCTGTGATTCCTTGGGGTGCAGGCTGGAGTGGGAGGAGGCTCTGGGCAGGTTGTAAGTGTGTTTGGGGGTGGGGAGGTGGGGGTCCGCCTCACCCTTGCACACAGCCTGTGCCAGCTTCTCTCTGAGCCTGAAGGCCCTGTGCTTTAAGGGGCAGGCCATAAGACTTTGTGACCCAATCTTCCCACCCCCTTGTGGGCTTCCCTCTTCAGCCAGGGATGGAGAAGAGAAGAGATTCCCCCTAGTTCTAACCCCCAACTGGTAGGCGGGTGCAGAGTAGGAAGTTCCTGGGGGGTCAATGGATGGAGGGGTATGGGGCGGGGTACAGTCTGACTCAGGCCTGGTCTGGGGTCAGAGCCAAGAGGATATCCTGAGGCAGGAGGGGGGGGTGCGTTCTGGCTTCCCTGCAGTTGAGGTCCCTAGGGAGGGGTGTTGGGAGGGGATTGATAGGACCGTGTTGTGCTGACTGTCTGCCCTAGGATTCAGAATCTGGCAGTCTCAGGTTTAGGGCAGAGCTGAGGGGATGGCGGAGGGCGGGGATTGTTGTAGACACACACACACACACACACACACACACACACACACACACACACCCCTTGCTCTGTGCTCCCATTGTGAGAGAGCAGTGTTTCCTGCATGGTATAGTGGGGAGACAGTGGTGAGGGGGCAGCAGCCAAGGTGAAGGTGGGGAAAGCCCCGTGCCAGGCTGGGTATAAGGACGGTGGTTTCCAAGCTGGGGGGGGGGTCCCTTTTGTCTGTGCCCCCCTGGTCCCCCGCCCGGACAGAGGGGCCTTTGTTCGGTCCACACACTCCTGTGGTCTGGCTGTGGCTTCGGCAGGCTCATCTCTTCCTCTTCCTGTTTTCTTCCTTCCCCATAGGTTGCTCCCTCTCCTCGAGGCCTGGGCTGCCCCCTGCCCTTTCACCTACTCTCTGCTTTGAAAGAAGACCCAGTGGGTTCTGGGGGGCCACTCAGCCACCTTGAGCTTCAGAGGTCCCAAGCACGTCTCCCAGGGGGCTCTGGGGGGCTGTCTTTGGGGATGCGGGAGTTGGAGGCACTCCTGTGCCCACAGAGACCACCATTTCCTCCTCCCAGAACCTGGCCTGTCCTAGGTTTGGGCTTACCCAGTTGCCCTTTCTGCTTGGTAATCAGTCACTGCCGAGATTGTGGCACGTGAAGGTCTGGTGCCCCTGCGTAGCTGGGACGGAACCTTGGGCCAGGTGGGGCACAGATTGAGGGGACGTCAGACTCACTCTTCTGGGACTAAGCGCTGCATCTTGAGGCATTTGGGCTGTGGCAGCATCCAGGGGAAGATGTGGTACTTCATCCCTCCCCTAACCCCCGTCGAGGATGTGCTAAGGGCCTGCACGTGTTTGGGGCAGGTTTTCAAACAAGTTCTAGCTCCAGTGAGGCAGGCCTGGGGTTGCGAGGGACTGATGGAGAAGAGGTGCCCCGTACCTGTCCCGGCAGGGTCCAGGCCCTCCTGGGGTGGCCATCTCTTTCGATGTGGGGCTGGCCTTGCTGGCTTCCTGTAGCCGGGACTCTGGTGAGCAAGAGGCAAATAGAGGACCAGAGTGGGCAGATTGTGGGCTTGTAGGGGAGGAGAGGGGTGAAAGCCTTGGCCAGAGGAAGCTTTGGAAAGGGCAAGAGGGAGTAGTGATCATCACTGCTCCCCAAACTCTGCCCGAAGATCTGAAGAGCTTGGAGGAGGAGAGAAGTTGTGGCTTTGTGTGTGTGTGTGTGTGTGTGTGTGTGTGTGTTCCTGGAAAGTTTATAAATAGTTCCAGCCCACTGTTCTGGTTTGAAATCTGCCCTGTCCCGCCCCGCCCTGCCCTGCCCTGCCAGCTCCTGGTCTGATAGGGGGTCCAGAGGGACCAAGATTCGTGTCCTGTGTGTCCCCCTGGGTACCCCTTCAAGTTGAGCTGAGCTTTGGGTGTCATTTGCCTATGATTCATTGACTGTCTAGAATGCTCAGGAAAGCCCCTGTCTCCCCTTCTTTTAAGCTGCCCAGTCTCCGTCCCTGTCTCTCAGCCTCTCTGGGACTGCCTGCCTTCTGTTCCTTGGCAGCCATTGTTGCAGAGGAGCCTGGGAGCTGAGAGGAGGGAGTCAATGGAGAAGGGAGGCTGGGCCAGCTGGGTTTGGGGACCCCCGGCTCCTCTTCTCTGGGGATAGGAAAGGAAATAGTCTATTTCTCGTCCCTTCCTCCCCTCCCCAAATCCAAAAGGTTTCCCTTTTTTGGTTTGTGAAATGAAAGAAGGGAATTTGGGAAAGCGCTGTGGTTGGGCCTCCACCCACACCCGAATATCCCTCACCCACATCCCTCTTCTCAGTGTCGGGGGGGGGAAGCAGACCCTGGAAAATGGGTAATTCTCTCTCTGGGGCCTGTCCACAGACACTAGCCCTGGTTGGGAAGAGGGAAGGGAGAGCAGACACATGGCCCAGGGAGGCACCGGGTGTGGTGAGAGGTGTGGGGCAAGGGGCTCAGTTGCCCAGCACCTCCTGTGTGCCCAGGGCTGTGCTAGGTGCTTTCCAGACTCGTAGGTCTGAAACCACACGACCAGTTGTTGAGAGGCGCAGCTCACAAGTGAGTTAACAGATGCTTAGAGAGGTTAAGTGACTTGCCTAAGGTCACCCAGAGTGGCAGAGCTGAGATTTGACCCTTCAAACCTCTGGTTCTTTCTTTCTTTCTTTTTTTTTTTTTTTAAATTCTTTAATGTTTATTTATTTTTGAGAGAGAGAGAAAGTTCGAGCAGGGGAAGGGTGGAGAGAGGGAGACACAGAATCCAAAGCTCCAGGCTCTGAGGTGTCAGCACAGAGCCCGATGCGGGGCTCAAACTCACGGATGCAAGATCATGACCTGAGTCGAAGCTCGGAGCCTAACTGACTGAGCCACCCAGGCGCCCCACCGCTGGTTCTTTCTACATTTTCATGGCTTAGCCAGCTCTCGCCTTTTTCTCTAGGTGTGTGTGAGTCTGGGGATGTAAGGAATGGGGAGCTGGGCACACCTGCCAGTGGGGGAGGGGTCCTGGCACTTTTTTGGGAGTGAAGGAGGCCCCAGTGGGCCGGGTGCATGGCTGGTAGCCGGCACTCCAGCTCCCACCCCCTCCTACTGTGCCCAGGCGAGGCTCTGTGTATTGGAGGGATGGGCCTGTGGTTTTCTCTGCCTTGAGGGAGGGAGGGTGCCCATGGGCAGTGGAGCTGGTGGGCCTAGGGTGGAGGTTGGAGGTTTGAGGTAGGTGGTTTGTTTTCCCTTTCTTTGGTGGTTTCAGTTCTCTGCCTGTGTCTTCTCCACCCTTGGGTGCAGGTAGCTGGGGCCCAGGTGTCTCCCCAAAGGTCATGGCTCCAGAGGGAGCTTCTGAGGCAGGGCCTGTGCTCTTTGGCCCAGCCCCCATCATCCCTGCCCTCACCCATCCCTGTTCCCCAGGCCTCCTGGCCCTTGGCCCATTTCTGTGACCTTTACCCCCTCCTGCAGTTCAAGGTCCCCCCCCCCCCCCCCCCCCCCCCCCGCCGCCCGGCCTGGGAGCTAAGTAACTCAGCATCAGAGTTTGCAGGCTGAGCTGGATTAGGGATAGTGAGGCTCTGATTAGGTTGGGGAGGCCTTCCAGTCTTCACTGGGGTGTGGCTTTAGAGGACAGGGGGGTTTGAAGTTTGGTCCCATGTCTAACTCCTCATAGGCAGAGTTGAAGCATTAAGGTGGGTATAGTCATCTCTCCTCTGGGGGCAGTGGTGGGATGCAGAAAGTCCAGACTGGACTGACTGAGTCCACCCCTGTGTCCCCAAAAAGCTGAGTCGGGTTGCCTGGGGTCTAGAGTAAATGGCTTTCTGGGCCTCAGCTTCCTGGGCCTCACCTCAGGGTGGCAGGCCCCTGTGTAGATGTAAACCCACCTGAGTATGTGTCGGAAGGTGCACCTCAGCGTGTGTTGGGCGCTGGGCCCCCAGGGAGGCAGGTACAAAGGCCAGCCTGGCTGTGTGAGGGTCAGGGCATGTGCAGTTTGGGAAACTGTGGGGCTGTGGTTGTGTGTCTGTGGGGAGCTGTGTCCCGGGGCCGTGTACACAAGCCCTGAACCATGTTCATTGTGTGGTGAAGCCCAGGTGTGGAGAGATGGTATCTCCAGGTTCCCTCTCCTCACATGCGTGCCCGCACACACACAGGCCGGGGCACGCAAGCATGCTCTTGCCCACCCAGACGCTTTCCATAGACCTGCATGTGTGAGTTTCTGCAAGAGAGAGGGGAGAGAGAGAAAGAGTGTGTGTGTGTGTGTGTGTGTGTGTGTGTGTGTGTCTGACTGTCAACGCTGATGAGGCTCAGCCAACCCCTCCTTCCCTTGCCTGGCTCCCTCAGCTCAAGAGTTCCCGTTGTGTGGGGCCCCACAGGGGCGTGGGGGGGGATGGGGTGGCAGCTGGCCCAATGGGTGGGGCCCCTGTTCCTCTGACGTCAGCCGTCTCAGCCTGGGAGAGAATCAACAGGGGCCTGGGGAGGGAAGGGGGGTACCTCATTCAGGAGTAAGGAGAGAGGCCTTATGGTTGTCGTAATTAGGACCAGTAAAAGTCATGGTCATTAACAATACCCAGATTTCACTCCTGGGGGAGCTGCCCCCTCCCTATCAAGTACCTGTCCCCCCTCCCCCTCCCTCAGCCTGGCCCAGCTTGGCCCAAAAGTCCTGGCCTTGTCCACAGTGGCCTTGGCAGCAACTCCTCCATCCCAGGCATGGTCCTCTGCCAAACGCTGGCCATGTGCGTGTCCCCTGGACTCCAGGTCTGAGCCTGGAGCCTGGAGCTTAGAACCTGGTATGGCCTAGGCTTGGTGGGAAGGTGGGGGGAGGAACAGGGGTTGGAAATGGAGGCAGTCCTTAGTTTGGGTCTTTGTGGCCTTGTTTCTTTCCTTTTTCCTTTCTTCTTGTTCCTTTTCTCTTCCTTCCTTCTTTGTTTAATATTTATTTTTTATTTTTAATTAAACTCTACCCCCCAATGTGGGGCTCAAACTCATGACCATGACATCAAGAGTCACATGCTCTACCGACTGAGCCAGTCAGGGGCCCCTCCTTTCTTCTTTTTAACGGGTTTATTGAGATGCAATTCATATACCATAAAATTCACCTAGTAAAGTGTACAACACAGTAGTTTTTGTATACTCCACAGAGTTGTGCGAATGTCCCCACCATCAATTTTAGGAAATTTTCATCACTCTAAAAAGACCCCCGTTAACTATCAGCAGTCACCTCCCGTTTGCTTCAGACCCACCCCCTTGCCCCTGGTGACTGCAGTCTACTCTCTGTCTTTAAAGATTTGCCAATTCTGGGCGTTTCATATAAACGCTCCCCCAGGAGTGAAATCATCAGTACGTAGTCTTTTAGAACTAGCATGACTGTTTTCATGTCGTAGTAGTGTGTGTATCAGTACTCATTCCCTTTTCTGGCAGCATGAGTTCGCACGTGGATGGACATTCTGTCCGTTCATCAGCTAATCGGCATTGGGGTCGGTTCTACTTTTAGGCCATTATAAGGAATACTGGTATGAACATCTGGGTACAAGTTTTTGTGTGAACTTCCGCTTTCCTACCTCTTGGGTAGAAACCTAGGAATGGAATTGCTGGACCATAAGGTAACTCTGTTTAACTTTTTGAGGAACTGCCACATTGTTTTCCAAAGCGGTTGTATTATTTTACATTCCCTCCAGCAGTGCGTGAGGGTTCCAATTTCTCCACATCCTTGCCAGCACTGACTAGTCTTTTCGATTATAGTCATCTTGGTGGATCTGAGGTCTGAGGTGGTATCCCACTGTGGTTTTATTTATTTATTTTTATTTGTCTATTTATTTAAATGTTTGTTTATTTTGAGAGAGAGAGACAGAGACAGAGCATGAACAGGGGAGGGGCAGAGAGAGAGAGAGGGAGACACAGAATCCCAAGCAGGCTCCAGGCTCTGAGCTGTCAGCACAGCGCGTGACTCGGGGATTGAACTCGCGGACTGTAGATCTTGACCTGAGCCGAAGTCGGATGCTCAACCGACTGAGCCACCCAGGCGCCCCTCATTGTGGTTTTAAATGGCTTTTTTTTTTTGTCTTCACATATATGCAATGCCACACATATGTCATCTATATGTATATATATGTATTTCTATATAAGTATGTCCATGAACTTGTATTTATGTATATCCTACGTCCCAGGTGGATTCGAATGGAAGCATCCTCTTGTGGATGCTTCTCTTTTTCCCCTGTCTCCCTTTGCCCTTGCTGCTGCTTTTCTGTCTCACCGTGTCATGGAATCTCTGGGTTCATCTCCGTCTCTCTCTGCCCCATGGTGTTATCTGTGCATGTCGTTCTGATCCCAGCTGTTCAAGGTCTGGATCTGTATACACACATGGTGGGGGCATCCGGTCCTTCATCTTGTGCCCACCTCCCACCCCACCAAGGATGTTGCTTTTACAGACCGAGTGTGTGGGTGAATTTTGAATTAATCAATCTCCCTTACCCTTTCATTGCTTGGGGATAGGGAGGTTCTACCCTGGGCAGTCCCTGCCCTTCTTCCACACTGCCCACCTCTGGCCCATCATGCTGGTAATCATTGGAGGTGATACCCAGGAGTCCTTGGTTCCCATTTCCCTATTTGCGTGTATGTCAACAGGCCTCCTCCCTAGACCTGTGGGACAAACCCATCTGGGGTGCTGGGGCTTGGATTTGGGGGGGAAGTGGTATAAGAGGGGCCCCCGGCCTAGGAGTCATTTTTCTGAGAAGTGCCAATGCTTTAGGGAAGCGGCTTTTCCTCCCCCACCTTCCTCCCCTCAGGCACACGGTTCTTTGTATCTTGACCTCAGGTAACCCACACTGGGGGAAGGAGGAGGAGGGCCAGCTGCTGGCCTCTGCCACAGGGATCCTCTGGGGTGGCAGACCCTGACCTTTCCCCTCAGGACTGTGGGTGAGAGGCCCTTTGTGGCTCTGGGCTCTGTCCTCGTCTCCCCAGCCTGGCTGTGCTATCCTGCCACCCCCAGCAGTGTCTGGGCCCTGCTCCCAGGCTGTCTCTGCCAGCCAGGCATGGTGCCAGCTGTCTGCTCAGCCGGGTGCCACGGGAGAATCTCCGGCCGCCCAGGTTGGGGAGCTCCATGGGGAATGCCCTCAGTGCCCACTCACCTGTCTTTCCTTTTTCTGCAGTGCCACAGAACATGGCCCCCCCAGCCGCCTAGCCAGGGCCCATCTGGGAGAGGCATCCTCTTCGGTGTCCTGAAGGCCAGCTCTGGACCTTCCCAGGAAAGTGCCAGCTCACAGAACTGCTTGACCAAAGGACCAGCTCTTGGGACCTCTCCCAACCCACGCGGCCCCCCCGCTAGAGTGGGGGATCCAGGAGGCTGAGATTAGCCTGCTGGCCTTGGACAGAAGCTCCAGGACAGAAGGGGGGGGTGGGCCGACCACCCAGACCCCCTCTGGGCCCAGGCCCCATGCCCCGAGGAGGGGCAGCCTGAAGCCCGTCAGAGCCTCCTGCCAGACTGTCTGCCTGCCCTTCTGACTGTGGCTGCTTGGCATGGCCAGCAACAGCAGCTCCTGCCCAACACCTGGGGGAGGGCACCTCAATGGGTACCCGGTGCCCCCCTATGCCTTCTTCTTCCCGCCAATGCTGGGTGGACTTTCACCGCCAGGCGCCCTGACCAGTCTCCAGCACCAGCTTCCAGTCAGCGGCTATAGCACACCGTCCCCAGCCAGTAAGTGGGGTGGCGGGAGGCCTGGTGGGAGGGGGCTGTGGAGGGCAGCAGGCCTCAGGGCTTGGCCTCTAGGCACATCTGTTCTGCGCATCTTTTCTAGATGAGGGGGACCATCGTCATGGGTTGGGGGGGTGGCTCAAGGATGAAAGACTCGTGGGCTGATAACAGTGGTTGCGTCTGACGTTGGGGGCGGCTGAGGGAGAGATGCAACCGTGCCGTTCCTCAGGGCTCCTGGCGCCCTCTCCTGTGCTGTGCTGTTGAGGGCCTTAAAAATAGCTCCGAGGACTGGACACAGAGGCCGGAGGCGGGTAAACAAACCTCTCGACATTTGGTGGAAATGGCAACTCTCCTGAGAGTGGCACCCCACCTCCGTCCCACCCCTCTGAGGGAAAGAGCTTGAGGACGCAGACTGCCCGGGAGGCCGACGACCCCCCCCCGCCCCCCGCCCACCTCCCCTCTCCCCGCCAGCTCTGCCCTGCCAGCTCCGCCCACGGTTGCCTGGTGGCCAGGGCCAGTGTCCCAGGAGGGGGCGCCCGGCCTGGACTCTGGCTGTGCACGCATGCATGCATGCTCTTGGCAGGGCCTCTGTTTTCTCTGTGACTCCACCCTCTGCCACGGGGGTCGCCTGTTGGCTGGACGGGGGTCTCGGTACCCTTCCCCGGCCGGCCGAGCCAGGTAGTGGGAGGTGGCAGCAGCTATGGCCAGCTGGCGGAGTCCAGGCCTCGGGCCTGCCAGGCCGCTTACAGTAACTCTGGCCCCCAGGGCCCAGCTGGGCACCAGGCCAGGGCTTAGGGGGAGGAGGGAGCAGGGGCCTGGCCTGGGGCGGGAGGGGTTGGAAGCAGCAGAATGGGCCATGGACGGCTGGCTGGTCAGTCAGCTGCTGACCTGGGAAACGTGTCCCACCTCTCCTGGCGGGCGGGGACTGAACACCCTGCCCCGGGCACCCACCGCCCCTCCCACAGACAGCCCCTGGCAGGCTGCCTGGCACCACTGCCCTGTGCGCCCGGCTGGGCTGGGTCAGTGCCCCCTTCTCAGTGTGGGGGCAGCACGCTCTCGCCGGAGCCAGGGAGTCTCTTTGTCCCTGGGGCAGGCCCTGGCCGGGCGCCTCGCTGCCCGCACTGGCCGTCTGCCCACCGCCACCACCGCTTCCTGGACCTCCTCCTCTGGCTCCGCCACGGCCCCTCCCTCCCAGGCCCCACCGGCTGCTGGAGCAGGGGCTCCGTGTCTGCTCCTATAGGCTCCCCCTCTTTCTGGCCTGGGACCAGAGGGCAGGCAGATACTCCCTCGGTTTCCACTGCAACGGCATTCATACTCCATCTTCTGTTTCCTCCCTCTCTTCTGTCCTCATACGGCAGTGGCGGGTGGCACAGTGACCTGGAGCTGGGGGAACTCCGATTTTGGCCTGGTCTTCCAGTCCGTGCTAGGTGGCCAGGGAGGCCCGTCTCTGGTTCAGGGTTGCCGGGGAATGGAATTGGGGTTGTGGGCATGTCTGTGGTTCCTGTTGTCTACAGACACTGGAATTCGTCTTCTTGGCTGAAGTAACTGGAGCGTCTCCTTCCTGCCAGGGTGGGATTTTCAGGGAGTGAGGAGTGGGGGGGTTACAGCTTGGTACCTGTGGATAACTTGTCCTTTCCCAGATGATGAGAACAGAGTCCCAGACACTGCTCAGAGTTGGAGGTGGCCGGGGTGACCTGGATTCTTGCCCATCCTGTATCAGATGAGCAAAGAGCAAATGCTATGTTCTCTGAATGTTGCAAGCTTCTTCCTCTTTCTTAGAGGTGGGTGGGGATGGCTTCCGGGTCCCCCACTTCCCACCCTGGTAACCTTCTCCCCCCAGGGCGGGGTGCCCACATTTTGGGCAAGTGGAGCCTTCTCTGGCTTTCCCCACCCAGGTTAGGCAATGCTCCTTTCCTGCCCCCTCCCTCTGTGAGCCTGTGGGTTTCCCTGCCCCTCCCTTCTTCCTAGTAAACAACGACTTCTCTTCCTACCTAGACCCCCGGCTTCTGAGCTGCTCCCTGACCTTCCTTCTCTGGGACCAGTGGTGCAGCCCTGGGCCTCAGGAAGCCGGCATCTCCCTCCTTCTTGTGCAGGGCTGGGCGGCCTGGTGACCTAAGCTCCTCAGCCCCGGGTAGTGAAGCATGACAGATCAAAATTCATATGTGTTGGAGATGGAGGCAGCCTCATTTCTCTGCTCTCCCTGCCTTGGGGCTGGTGCCAGGGCTAAGGCAGTTCCTAGGAGAGGTAGACATTGGTGGCCCCATTCCCGCAGAGAGCAATGGTCACCCTTTTTGTAGGAAACCTCAAATGGGAGGTTCTTTACTCCCGTTTCCCACCCACAAAGGTGTTTGCACAGTCCCCCCTCCCTTTCCCATCCCTCTTCCCATGTGACGTGGAGGCTGGACCTTGGGTGCCTTGGGTGTACTCTTGAGAGACCCAGTGGCCTGTGGAACGACAGGTCTGGGTCACCATTGGGGAAGGGGTATTTCTCTTACTCCAGTCAGGGAGTCAGAGTGGGAGGCCCCAGAGAAGGGACAGGAATCCCTCCCCATCTCCCCAGAGCCCCTGGGGCTTGATCTGTGAGGACTGGTATTTACTATGGAGGGTTGGGATTCTGTGTGCATTGTGGGGAGGGTCAGGGTTGTGTGTGTTTTAGGGGTGGGGGGGTCAAGGCTGAGTGTGTGTTGGGAAGGGGGTTAATGGCTTGTGTGTATGGGGTGAGAAGGTCAGAGTTGACTGTGTCTTGGGAGAACCAAATCCAGAGCTGGGGGTGGGGGCGGTCAGTCCGTTTGTGTGCTGGAGGGGGCGGTGACTTAGGGCATAGAGTGTTTAAAGGGGAGAGGTCTGTGGATTGTGCTGTGTGTTTGGGGAGGTCAGGGTCTCTTCTTATCGCCAGTCTCGGCTGCGGGGAGGGGAGCGGGGAACCAACCTGCCCTTTTTATTGCTCACTGCAGGAATTCCGTGCGTGCGGGCTGGGCTGTGCCTTACCTAGGTAGCGGAGCTTGAGTTCTGGCTTTGCCACTTACTACGTGTGATAACCTCTCTGAGCACGTTTCCTGGTCTGTAAAACAGGGATATTACCAGAGCCTCCCTAACAGGCTGAGATTAGGCAAGATCACCGACGTAATGTTCTCAGCTCTGTGTCTGCTTGCGGCATCCTGTCGTCTGCATCCTTGGTGCCTCCTGCCTGGTACCGTTACTGCGGTGAAAAGGGGACCCAGGCCCCTTCTAGGTGGAGGAGTTGGAGAGAACTGGATGCTAACGTCTGTGGAGCACCTACTGTGTGCCCTGGACTTTATCTCTATGATGCTGCGAGAGGGTCATTATCGCCATTTGCATTTGAGGAACCAGTGCGGGTGGAGGTTAAGTGAGGGGGTTGAGTGGTAAAGCTGACCTGTTTTCCACCATCCGGATAGGCAGCTGCAGGAGGGTATCGTGGTGAGCACTCCTGGGTCCGGGGGAGCTTTGAGGGGGGGTTCATCAGTGCCAATGTTGAAACCCCGAGTCCCACTTCTGCCCCGGGACCTCCCGCTTTCCCCCAGTAGGGGGCGTCAGGAAGGCAGCCAAGCCACACCCCCTCTTCTGTGTTTTGGATCCTGAAGGCTGGAGGGAAAAAGCCCTAAGAGGCCCCGGCCAGATCTCCATCCTGTCCTGGAAACTGCGGATACAATCTGTTCACACCCATCCCCGCCCCCGAATCTGCCCGCTGCAGCCCACAGGAGTTTGCAGAGCTCAGTAGGCAAACCTCCCGCCCCCCTCCAGACAGACACTGTAGGAACAGAGTGTAAAAGCCACTTATTCTTATTTTGTTTCAGTTTGTGGGGTGGGGGCAGGGAAGGTGGAAGCAATCAGTAGAGGAGCTGGAGACGGGAACCCTAAAAGACTGGCTTTAGGACTTTTCCTTCCTGCCCACATATTCATCATGTGTGTGCCTGGAGACTGGGGAGACCAAGGAGGGGGTGAGCCCCTCTTCCTCTCCTCTGCCACTCCCTTCCCTTAGTCTCTTCCTCCCACCCTCCCTTCCGCCCACTCTTTCCCTGGACAATAAGAGAGACAGCCCAGAGAGAGGGGGTATTGCTAGCAATGCCTTTCCAGGGGTCCAGAATGCAGAGTCAGCCAAAAGATTGTTGGATGGGATTCTGAATGAAAATGGGGCCCCTCACCTTTTATCTGGTAGCAGTGATAATGCATGGGCTCCCCCAGGCAGGACTCAGGGAAGGAAGCCTGTCCTCTTGGGCTAGCAGGACCCGAGACATTGGGTCCACCCATGCCAAGGGCCCTGTGCCCGGGGGGATGTGCCAGTGCAGGCTATGACTACCCTTTAGGGGGTAGCATCTGTAGAAAGAGGAAGTGATCACTTTGGGGTGGTGCCCATACAGCCTCCTTCCTCCTTCTCCTCCATGGAGTCGGGCACAGCCAGTGAGCTGGGGCTCCCAGGGCAGACTGGCTAGATCAGCCCTGGCTAGATGAGAAATAGAGGCTCTCCCCTCCCCGTTTTGACTTCTGGGTTGCTGAGCACCTCGACCAGCCCACAGACCAAGGCACCATGGGCAGAAATCTTAAAAAAGACTGTTCTTCCTGTGCAGCCTTGGGCAGGTCACCCATCCTCTCTCTGAGTCTGTATCCTCCTCTTTAAAGCAAGACTCCTAATGTGTTCCTGGCCGGGTGAGTTGGTAGGAGGCCATGGTGACCTGCTGGCTGATGAGCCTGAGTGAGCTTCAAGTATCCTGCAAGTGCAGGGACGATGAGGTGGGTGGAGTCGGGCCGTTGTCTTCAGGGATGGCCACCCTATACTGGGACCCCACGTCTGGCCCCAGGCCTCATGATTTTCTGTTCGTTATCCCCGCCAGATGGGGTTGGGGACAGGCAAGGGGCCGGCACAAGTGGGGGCCAGTTCAGTTCAGCCCACACCTGCTGGGGGCCTGCTAAGCACACAGTCCGGGAGGAGCCGTGGGGAGTGTCACAGAGGTGCAGCAGAGGAGGCCTGGGCCTCAGGCCTGCAGGTAGCCGTGGCCGAAGCCCTCCCTTGGCTGCCAGAACCTTCCTTTTTCCCTCTTCTCCTCATGCCGCAGGACACTGTGTTCTTCTCTGACGGGCCTCATGACCTTGCTGTTGCCCAGAACAGGTATCTCCCCTGGAGTTCTCCCTTCCTCCAGCTCCAGAAATCCTATCCATCCTTTAAGGCACATCCTGGATGCTGCCTCTTCCCAGAAACCTTTACACATGTTCCCCATTGCACGCTACACTCTCCCACCTTTGAATACCTGTGCGTTCTTGTTTTTTTCTCTTAGAGCACTCATCTCTGTACCATGAAGTGACTTCTTCCTGCCTAGGTCCTGCCGTGAGCTGTAATCATTTGGGAGATCTCTTCCCAGTTACCAGGTCTTTGATGGCGGGGACAGTCTCAGATCCCTTAGCAGCTCGCAGCAGTGAACACAGGGCCCAGCACATAACTGGTGCCCAGGAGCTATGTCGTTTGGGAGGAAAGATGCCAAGGGCTGTGGAAGCAGTCTGCCCTCTTCCCCAGCACTCAGCCACTGCCCAGGCTTGTATATGTGCCCCAGACCCCAGCATTCCCCCGGCAGCCCAGACTTCACTCAGGCGGGACCTCACTTTGGAGCCCCACAGCCACCTGTCCACCAGACCAATAGATGTCTGTACTTCGAAGTCTAGGGAACCTCGCTGTTGCAAAGCCACACACCAGAGTGCTCTTTGCTACCTCCTCCTGCCCTTTTATGCTGCCTGGACTGTTGTAGCAGCTACTAACTGGTCTCTCTTGTCCTCCTACAGTCCATTTTCCCACAGCGGCTAGAAGGATCTTACAATACTGTATATCAGAGCTTGCTTCTCCTCTGTGTGGAAGTTTTCTGTGGCTTCTCCTTGCATTTAAGATAAAATCCAAAAGTCATACTGAGGCCAACAGGCCCACCTGGTCTGGCCTCAGCCCACCTCTCCAGCCTGGTCTTGTGTCTGTTTTCCTCTTGAATTTTATGCTGCCTCTACCCTAGTCCTCTGTCAGTACCTTGAATGAACTCACCAACATCTCTAACCCCAGGGCCTTTGCACAGGCTCCTTCCTTTACTGGGACTGCATTCCTCCCTACTCTTTGCCTGACTAACTTAAAAATTTGTACTCTTTCTTTAGGTCTCTGCCTTGAGGTCCTCCCTGACTCTTCAACCTAAATTAGGTACCTACAGTATTAATTCTCCTTCAAAGCATACTATAGTTGTTTCAGAATACCAATTATCTGTGTGCAATTACATATATATGTACATATACATAATTATTTGCTTAATGGCTGTTGCTCCTTAAAGTCTGCTAGAACCGACTCACCAGAGTGTCCATATGGGAGGTGCTCAGAAAATACCTTTTCTAGAATCAGCCTGACATGAAGGGCATATGGGGTTTGGCAGCAGAAAGTTCAAATGCTCACTCTAGCTTTATTAGCAGTGTGAACTTGGACAACCCACCAAGCCTTACTGAGACCTCAGTTTCTTTATATGTAAAATAGGAATAATGCCCGCTTATCTCTTGGAATGGCTGCGAGGATTTGAGGATTTAACGACCAGGTTAAGAACCTGGCTTCTAGAAGAATATCCTTGGGAAGCATGTCCGTTCCTATCCCTTTTTAGAATGAAGGAGCTCTGTTGCAGGGTCAGTGGGAGTAACAGGATACCTTCTCTAGGGGCAGCCCCCTCCTTCACGGACCTACCCAACCTAGACCTTTCCTCCACTAAAACTGGCATCCCGAGGGCTTCGGGGAGGAAGTGGTCAGCTGGAACGCACCAGCCCCTCCTCTTATCTCTCCAGCACTGGATGGCGCGGTGGGGGGCCAATCCTGGTTCCGCGGCTGGGAGACACCTTGGGCGGGGCTTTGCTCGCCGGAAGCACGCAGAGCGTGGGGAGGAGAGCCCCTTCTGCAGGCGTTTGTGCCAAAGCAGACGCGCTCTGGCGCGTCGGGTTCCGGCGGGCGGGCGGCCGGAGTCACACATGATGTCACAGACAATGACACAAGCCGGGTGTCTCATCCCGACACTACGCCTGAGCTGCACAATGTCACACCCGGGACACCCGGCACACGCTGCATGCCGCATTCGTGGCGCTAACACTTGGCCACGCGCGCCCTGGCCCTTCGCCTCCTGCGGCCACTCTCCGCGGCTCCGGGGACGGCGGCCTGGCCCGAGTGGGCCGGGGGCCGGCGGGCGAACCCCGCGGGCGGGCTGGCGAGCGGGTGATGTCACGGGCAGCGGTGGGTGGGTCACCCGGAGGTGAGGCGCCGCCAGGCGAGTTCAGCGAGAGTTCAGCCGCATTGCATTAGGCAAATGAGGCCCGGGCTGGGTAGGGGGTGTGTTAGGGGGAGGACACCGGGACCACCCCCTCCTCCCCGCCCCGTCACCGCTCCCCCACCAGCGCCGGGCCGGGGACAGACCGAACCACGGGGGAGGCTGGGAGCCGGAACTGGGCTGGGGTAGACTCCCGCCCCTCTTCCGTTCCTGCCTCAGCGCGCAGCCCCCACCTCTCCGCGTACCCTGCCTTCGTCCGTCCTCCGCGTACTCCTCCTCTGTAGCTTTTGCCCAGTCCGTCCCCCCTTCTCTCCTCCCCCTTCCCAGACTCCCCCCACTCGCCCGCCACAGCCCGCCTCTGCCTGTCACTTCCCTGCGCTTCGCCCGCCGGACCCGCCTGGGCAAGGGTTAAGTCAGGGGCGGTGCCTGGACGGGACGGGGCGGAGGAAAGGGGGTGGGACCGGGGAGGGGGCGCGCAGGCTCCGGGCGGGGGGCAGAGGCGAGCGCCGCGGAGACCCAGCGTCGGCCGGCGGCCCCGGGCCTGGCGGAGGCGGAGCCGCGCGGGGTCCCCACCCCCACCCGGAATCCTCGCCCAGGAGAAGCCCCGGGAGCCCCGGCCGCGAGAAGGAAGTGCCCGGCGTCCCCCCCACCCCCCGTGCCCCGCGCCGATCCCGCCCCCGGCCGGCGCACTTGGGGAGCCGCGGGACTCTGGCTAGGACGGCATGCGACTCGAGACGGGAGCCCCCTCGAGGTGGAGCCGCTGAGTTCCCGGGCCTCCGCCGGGCGTTCCCGGGGGGAGCCGAGGGACACCCTCCCCCCCGGCCCCGTACACAACTTCCCCGCTGTTCACCTGGGACTGGCGGAGCGACCAGCCGACTTAAACGCAGGACTTCGGGCGACGGGCGGCCCCCGGCCCGGGTCGCCAGGCGGGGCGAGGGGGACGTGCCCCTCGCCCCCAGCTGCTCTCCGAGGATGGCGCCGCCGGCTGAGTGAGGGAGGCGGCGCGCAGGACTTCCCCGCCCGGACCTCTTGTCTTCGCGGGGAAGATGTACGAGGGTGTGGAAGTGGGGGGGCTCACCCCCACCCCCAATCCCTTCCTGGTGGTGGATTTTTATAACCAGAACCGGGCCTGTTTGCTCCCGGAGAAAGGGCTCCCCGCCCCTGGTCCCTACTCCACCCCGCTCCGGACTCCGCTTTGGAATGGCTCAAACCACTGTAGGTACCGGCCTCCCCTCTCCCATTGTAGGAGCTGGGGCTGGGGGTGGGTGGTGGAGCTTCCACTCCCACCGGGATGCGGGCCTGGGGCGCGGTTGGGGGTCTCGTCCCTACTCCTCACGTTCCCGTCTCTATTGCTGAAACTCGGGTGCCCTTGCTGGACAATTGGACCATCCCGAGTAACCCCTGGACGCTATTTCTGTTACTTTAGGGCTGAGGAACTTTAAAGGTTCCTCCCTTCAGGAAACATTTGTTCATCTGTTCTACTTTTTGTAGGGGAAGTGAAGCCCTTTGCCTCCACTTTATGTATCTTCTTGCTAGTAGCTTCCAGTAGCTTTAGGCAGAGTGGTCCTCCTCCCTCCCTGGAGGGTGGGGTAAAAGTCCTATCTGTGGGCTTCTCTGCTTCAGGAGGAGGGGCCTCCTTCCCAGATCCCACCCGTCAAAGCCTGGGGGAGAGCCCCCTCCTGTGCGACAGCTGCTGCCCCCAGCCCTTGCCCTTGTGTCATCAGAGTCCCTGCCGAGGAGTGCTCTGTGTCTTTGGTGTTGGCAGTGGGGTGTGGCAGGAAGGGGCAACTTCTGACACCCGTCTGCGATCCTGACCAACCCTTACATTGGGGAGGGCACCTGTCCATATGAGGGTTGTCCTGGCCTTGGACACTTGGCTGGCATCTTTGAGGTTTCTGTCCCAGGAGTGGAAGGGAGAGGCTGCTCTGGTGGATAGAATCCCTCCCTCCTAATCCTAAACTGGTTTGTTCTCTGGGAATGAATTTGTTTTTTGTGGGTCTGGGGCTGCTCTGGAAACAAGGGAGGCACTCCCTGCCAACCCAGCTGTGTCCTTTTGTTACCCTGTTTTCACTTAGGGGTAGGGGCAGGCAACTGGGCTGACCCTAAGGAGGGCGCTGAGCCATGGAGCCCTGTCGGCCCACTCAGCTGTCCTCTGTCTGGGTGCTGGCTCCTTTGGAAGGGAGGGGCTCTGTGTACCCTCGGGAGCTGTGAGCGCCTGGGGTGCACACCTGGGCGTGTCTGTACCCAGCTGTGAGGTAGTGTACCTGGGCGGGAGGGAGCCGGCGCTAGAGGGCTATTGTTACCTGGCTCGGGTTTCTTCCCTTTCCCAGCTCGGGCTCAACTCTTCCCTGGAGCTTCTCCCACCCTCTCGACTGGCTGCTTCCCCTCCGCCTGCCTGGGAGGAGGGGTGGTGTGGATCTCTGGGGGCCCGGCAGATTGGAGGAGGTTGAAGGGCAGCCCCTAGCTCCTTTGCTCTAGGAAGAGAGACCTGAAGTGGAGAGACACCCCACCTGTGCCCCTCCCAGAGCCATCTCGTCCGCAGCTTTTCCTATTGTCCTGCCCCCTGACCTTTGCCTCTGGGGCTGAGTAGCTGGGAGGCTGCTGGTGCAGACGGTGGGAGGGAGGGGGTGGTGTGAGTGGTGTGAGTGTCGGTTGACTTTGACCAAAGGGGAGAGGTAAGAGGTGCAATACTATGACCCCTTTTCCCACTCTCCACAGCTGGAGGAAGGTGTTCTCCCCCAGAGGGAAAATGGGGCACAGCTGTTGCAGTCACCCCCCTCCCCACCACCACCTTGGCCGCCTATCCCAGAAGACTAGGGAGAAGGTGGGATCAGAGACCTTGGGTTCCAACCCCATCTCTTCCTTCACCCCACGGGGGCAGCTTAGCTCTCCCTTGGCCCCACCTGGTTGGGGAGGAGGAGCATGGAGTCCTGGCAGGCCTTGGGTTTGGTGAGGCTGGGGATGGGGAAGTGGAGGGCTGTATCCCACACCCTGTCTGGGGTTAGGTAGAGCTAGAGGTCTGGGCTGCCCTGTTGCCATGGTCCCTTTGTAGGTGGGTGTATACATCGTCAATGGGGGTGCCAGTGGGCTCAGCCCCAGAACTGTGGGCTGGGAGTTGTTCTGAGGCACAGGAAAGACCTGGAGGCTTCTGGTGGTGACTTGACCCTGTTGTACACAGGGGCACACCACTGACTTGGGAGGAACCCCTTGGTGTGTGTGGAGGTCCTGTGGTGACAGGAGCCCTGCAGCTGGTTCTCCACTGCCTCCTGCCACCTGCACCCTAGGTGGGGAGAGAGTGCAGGCTGCCTGTGTTAGGAGATCCTTTCAATCCTGCAGGGCCCTGGAGACCTCCCTTCCCTCCCCAGAGACCCTTTTCGGGGGGGGGGGCACTGGAGGACAAGGGGTACGCAGGATGCAGCTCCCCATCTGTCCCCCACCAATCTCACCGCTCACGCCTCCGCCCGCTCCCAGACGTCCAAGAATGTGAGGCACGTGGATGCCCGTGGTGGGGGGAGGGGGAGAGATGCTTATCGGGGCGCTGGGCTAGGGGCCTCCTTCCGCCGCCACTACACCCAGAGCCACCCCACCCTCTCCCGAGGGGAAGAAGGAGGGGTAGTACAGGGGGGGGCTGTGCCCCCTCCCCAGGCCTCCCCAGGGGCTGCGAGGGGAGCTGCGGAGGAGCGGGCGCCAGCTGGATTGGGAGGGGAGCCGCTGGCCGGGGGCCCGGCTGATTTCCTGCTGATCTCCTCCAGGAAACCGGCCCCTTGTGCGAGCCTGCGAACGGCTCTGGGGCGTGGGGAATCCGGAGCGCTGTGCCTCCTGCCTCCTGGCCCCTGCCCGCCAAGGGCGGGGGAAGGGCACCTGGCAGTGCTGGCGGCAGGGGACTGCCTGGCTTCCTGGGCCGGTTCCAGCCCTCCGAGGGGCGCCGGGATTTGGAGCTGAGGTGTGGTGCTCGTGCAGCCGCCTTCTGCAGGAAGAGGAGAGATTTGTGGGCCGGGGCCTCTTGGGAGGGAGGTGTGCGGAGAGGGGCCTGGCCCTGGCAGTCCTTCCCCCAGAGGTCCAGTGTGCAGACTTAAGGCTGAGTCCTAACTCCTGCAGAGGCCAGGAGGGTCCCAGAATGCCCCCCACCCCCGCCACCACCCACACTTCCCTAGGCTGCCGGCAAGAGGCCTGGGAGGTGGAGACTGGGCCAGGGCTCTGGGTTCAAAGGGCACAGTGCTAAACCTCTAAGCTGTTACCTGGGTGACAGGTGGGGATGTGCTGGCGGTGGGGGTGCAGAGCATGCTACAGCCTCGGAAGCAGCCAGCCACAGTGGGGTGGGCTGCAGGGAGGCCTCACCCAGCCCAGACTGTGGCTCCCACCTCGGCCCAACTCCCCCATCCTGCCAAAAAACAATTTTAAAAAGCACATGCTTTTAAGTTCTATAAACATCCTCTGGACTTTGCCTTAGCTCCAAATTTCTTTGGGCCTTTGCCCCTTTCGTCAGTCCCTGGCCTTGGAGCTGTCCCTCATCACGGTATCCTGTGTGTCTCCCCATGCCCTCCCCTCCCTCTGCCCCACTCTGCACCCCAAAGCTCCGTTTGTCCTTCTCCCCCTCCTGTCTGGTCCATTTTAGAGGTGGGGCCTTGGAGAGGTGGGCCCAGGGCAAAGGGTGGATGCGGAGGGCAGGGGAGGGGAGATTGGTGCCTTCATCCTCCGCTTATTGGAAAGCAGGCTGGGATTCTAGGCCATGGTCCCCCTACACCCCCTTGTCCTTGACACCCCCCCCCCCATCAGTCTGGATTGTCTATTGTTACTCCTTTTACGTCTTGGAAAAAGTTAGCACAACAAAGAGCTCCTTTGTCGCTCACCCCTCTGCCTCCTGGCCTCACCCAGGCCCCCCAACCCCGCCCCCCCAGCAGCTGTTCTCAGGCCTCTCGCCTGTCTGATTTGCTTGTCTGGCCTCTGGGAGGGTGAGGTGGGGGGAAAACCAGGCCAGAGCAGTTCAGTGTTGGGGTGAGAAGCAGAGGGCCAGGGGAGGTCAGTGAAGAAGCTGTGGACTGGTGGGGGCATGGGGCATCCACTATTCCTTTGCTGCAGGCTGGTCTCTGGGCAGGGACAGGGCACGGGACCACAGCAGTGCTGGTCAGCCAGGCTGCCCGGGGAAGTGGTGCCCAGACCTTGCAAAGAGCCAGGAAAGCCCCGCCAAGGTTGTTGGCCTGGTTCCCTGTCATCAGCCGCCTGGCAGTCCCTGGTGTGTCTGCAGGTAAGGGGGGGTGTGGTCGTATGCAGCCAGCCCCCAGTGTCCAGCTACTGCTTTTCTCTGTGCCTGGACTTTGAGGCCATGTGATTCATAGCCATACGGTACTTGGACCAGGAGCCGCTCTGAATTCCAGAACCTTGTGTCCTGGGGTTTGGGATGAGACTAGGTAGGATTCTGGGGTGCGGGAAGAGGCGGGGAATCTACCTACTCAAGGAGGCATCCTTGCCCCCCCTTGGCCCTGGATAAGTAAACCCGGCAAAGGCGTCTGGGGGATTCCGGGTGGCACCTTGGGAATCTGGGATGCTTCGGGTCATAGTTCTCATCCAGCATGGTACACCCCCAGCTACCCAGGCTTTGGGCACAGACAGCCCCCACCCAGCCCGGCTCTGTTCTGCCTGGGGTGATGGGCAGGGGGCCAGGCACTGGGGAGGATTTGGCTAGTGGGGGCTGCCCCTGTTGGCTGGGTCACCCCCCCCCCCTCCCCAGCTGCCCTCTTGGAGCTGAATAACCGGAGGGGAGGAGGGTAGTAACCCGGACACAGTACTGAGGGCAGACAGACAGAGCATTGATAAGAACAGATCCCCTTTTGTCATGCTGCTTCCCCCTAGACAGGGGGCACCTAGAGCAGTGGGCTTCCGGGGCCCAGAGGAACTCTTCTCACTGCCTCCAGGGGTCCCCCTGCTTATCTCAGGGGAATCCCCACCTGCTCTGCTCCAACCTTGGCGACTCTTCTTTGCACACCCTGTCTTGGGTCCCTGGCCAGGGGATTGTTTAAGTGGAGGAGGGGCTGTGGCTGCTGGCTGAGGGGCGGAGGGGGGGAACGGAAGCAGAGGGGGTGGGGGAGTGGCCGCTTTGAATATCCTGTTGACCCCAGTTTCCTCTGCCCCCAGCTTGTGTCCTCTTCCTTCCCTCCTCATCAGGCCTTAACTCCTTCCTGACTTGGGGGAGATGCGGGCGAGGGCTTGAGAGCCAGGCTGACTCCTACCCCCAACCCCCAAGTGTAGCTGTGTCTACATACAAATCTGATGGTTTATCCCCTGATCTTTCTGGTTTTGAAGGTGGGGTGCTGAGGGAGTAGGCAGGGTCCTGGCGATGGGGTCCTGGCTTCATGGGCAGCCTCATTCTCCAAGTCTGGCTGAGAAGTCCCAGCTTTCCTGAGACTGTCCCTGCCCTAGAGTGAGAGTCCGGGTAGCTGTGGTGAGGGCTGGGAGAGGCAGGGTGGGTATGGTATTAGGGATGTTGACCTAGGTCTCTAACTGCCCCTCCCCTCTTCTCTCTCTAGCCATTGAGACCCAGAGCAGCAGTTCCGAAGAGATAGTGCCCAGTCCTCCCTCGCCGCCCCCCCTCCCCCGCATCTACAAGCCTTGCTTTGTCTGTCAAGACAAATCCTCAGGCTACCACTATGGGGTCAGCGCCTGTGAGGGCTGCAAGGTGAGTTGAGGGGGACACTGGGAAGGACAGTCCCGATTAGATAAATGGGATGTCCCCACTGCCTTGTCCTGGAGTACGCTGTGGGTGGGGTGGGGGGGATGTCTCTGAAACTGCTGCCCTTGCTTCCTTCTGTGCACAAGGTGGCAGAGCCTTAGAGGAGAGGAAGACTGCATTAGAGCCTTCCCGCAGATGATCAGGAACCCCCAGTCCGGAGGTCTCCCCTCTGCCTGAGCCCCTCTCCCTGTCTCCTTCCTCTAGCCGGCGGGCGTACGCTCCTGCTGCTGCCACCCAGGTTGCCATAGTGAGCTGGCTGCCAACTGGGTCTTGGCGTGGGACCCAGGAGGCCTGCCCCCAATGGCCCTGCCTAAACCTCACCATGGCAGCCTGGCAGGAGGCAGTTAGGAGCAAGTGCCCTGACTTGGCCTCTCCTTCGGGTGCCCAGGCTGTGGGCTCCCCAGGGTCTGACTGGATTTCCCCGTGCCCATGTTGGGTTCCAGAGTGCAGACGCGGCTGCCACCTTCCCGGCCGCCATGGGCATGGCTTCTTCCCCTCTCCCTAGTGCCTGAGCCTCTGTATTGGTTCCTTCCCCAGAGATTGGGGCTCATCAGCTGCACAGCTTTGAGGCTTGAGGCACTGGGTTGCCCCTCGGCGTGGAAGTGGCCATCCCCAGGTGTGGGGCAAAGAGGAGCAGAGCACAAGGCTTTGGATGTGTGTGTCTGCCTGTCCTGTCTGGTTGTTCCCAGTTTGTCCCTGGTCGCTTGTCTCTGGTCAACCTGTGTGTGCAGCCCCTGACCAGCCCAGGTCTGCCTGTGATCATGGACATCTGGCCTGGTGACCGTGTGTCTTGCCGCCTTACTCCTGATCACGTGTGCGTCTCCGCCTCTCTGGCTAGCCCACATATGTCCCTCTATGGCCTCTTTTTCCTGTGCTCTGAGCCTGGGGCTGCGGGTTCCAGAGCTCTGCCTCTCTCCATCTAGTCCCCTCTGCCCCTTTTCCTGCCTCACTTGCAGCCCTGAGAGGTCCTTCTCCCAGGGAGGCAGGAAGCCAGGCGTGTGGAAGACCACTGCCCACCTGCAGTGTGAAGGCGGGCACTGGGATTCTTCTGGGGGTGTCCTTGTTGGATTGTTTTCTTCAAAATCTTATCGGCCCTGCCCCAAAGACTTGGGACAGCAGCCGGTGTGGCCCTCCGCCCCCAAGGCCGAGGCCACAGGCCCGCACCGCTCCCACCGTGGGTGTGGCTGACCTGACTCCTTTTCCTCCATACCCAGGGCTTCTTCCGACGCAGCATCCAGAAGAACATGGTGTACACGTGTCACCGGGACAAGAACTGCATCATCAACAAGGTGACCCGGAACCGCTGCCAGTACTGCCGGCTGCAGAAGTGCTTTGAAGTGGGCATGTCCAAGGAGTGTGAGTGCCACAGTGCCAGGAGCTAGCGACGCATTAGGCAGGGCCTGACGTGCTCCTAAAAGGCCATGGGAGTAGGGGCGGGTGGCTCGTGTGTGTGTGTGTGTGTGTGTGTGTGTGTGTGGACGGGAGTGCGCATGCCTGTGGTGTGGTGTGTGGGCTCGTGGTTGAGGACGGTTTGTGTACAGCTGCAAGGACCTGTCTGTCTGTCTGTCTGTGCATCTGGCCAGCTGTGTGTCCGTGTGTGGGCAGCCATTCCTGTTTGCGTGCAGGTGGCTGTGCGTGCTCGCACACACGTGCGTGCAGGTGGCTGTGCGTGCTCGCACACGCGTGCGTGCATGTCTGCTTCCAGGCCCCGCTTAGCTTTGGGGCGGGGCTCAGGCATACCTGAGGCCCTCTGGATTGTGCACCTTAGGGGAGGGCTTGCACTGAGGGGTGCTGGCTGTATTTGTGTGTTGTGGGGGGGTGTGTGTGTGTGACTGGCACAGGGAGCCATTGTCTAGTGAAGCCTGGGACCTAGAGTTGGAGAAGAGAACTGGGACTTCTCAGGTCCCAGAGGAATGGGGGTTTCCAGTTTGGGCTCAGCTGAGGCCCGATGGAGGGAGGGAAGGAAGGAGGGAGGGCTGGACAGGGAGACCCTCTTGTGTTGAATCACGGGTGTTGCCGTGGTGACCGGTGATTGATGATGTCAGAGATAAATGACGCTGACAGACGCCTCCTTGTCTGCGTGGCCGTTGCCATGGAGCCCGAGCCTTGGGGGATGGGGTGGGGGAGGGGGCTGCGGGACCCCCTAGCCCTTTGTGGGGAGGGTAGTGGAAGGAGGAAGTGGGGGGGGCACGAGGAGCCCCAGATAGGAGCGGAGGGGCCCTGCAGCAGCCTGCCACCTCTTGCCATGGGAGGCAGAGGACGCGTGGTCTGGCACCCAGGAAGTGGTGGCTCTACGCTGCAGAGTGGGTGACAGCCCGAGACCCTTCCCTTCAGGGGCCCGGCGCCGCCACCTCCCAGTGCTTCTGCCACCTTCCACTCCCAGAGCTTTTCAGCGCAGAAGGACCAGGGTGGGGACCCCCTCTCTCTCCCGTCACCAACTCCCCCTTTCCCTCCCTCCTTCTCCTCTCCGGCTGCTCTGTGCCCCGGAGCTGAGCAGCTGCCATTTCAATAGAATTAAAGCTTCCGAATGATAAACGTCTTGTCACAGCTGCAATTTTCTCTTCCCAAATTACCCCCCCCACTCTCCCTCTCCCTCTCCCTCCTCTCCCTTGCACTTTATTGAATTTGCAGAATCGACATGAGTGATCTCCAAATTATGCCAGCTCCCTCCACCCCCACCCGCTGCCCCCTCTCCGGGCCCCCCACCCCCACCCTCTCTTCCTCCAGCGTCAGCAGCCGCCACCACTGGCCCTGTGAGTGATTGTGTGTCTGGGATAATCGGCTGGTAACGACCCCATCGCTTCTTTAAAGCCGAGTGGTGTGTGCGGCTCAGCGCCCCTGGTGATTTGTCAGCTCCCCCGGCTAATGGGCCGAGAGATTCTCCCGCCAGGCCCCCACTTTCAAGCTGGGGAGCTGCTCAGAGCCAGTCCCAGGGACCCCAGGGAGACTGCTGCCAGGGGGGCTGGAGGCCAGTGGAGGCAGGAACCGGTCCTTCCTGGAAGCAGAGGGAGTAGGGGGCGGGGGAGGCAGAGCACAGAGCTGGGACCCTCTGCACACTTGCTTTCGGCCCTGGACACCCGCACACCTGGAGTGCAGGCTACTGTGGCTGCGTGGGAGTACAGGGGACACAGGCTGGCCGAGGGGTGTGTGCGCTGTGGTCACGTGCTGGGGCAGGACTTGGCAGGACTCGGCATGTGGGCGTGGAGGGATGGGCCGTGTGCTGACACCTTACCTGCCCATGCACTCCTCTGTGCGCGTTCACACGTGTGCTCCCGTGTGTGCGCTCCTGTGCGCGTGCGCCAGGCCTGGCCGGGTGACTTCCTTGGCAGCCAGCGGCTCCGTCTGGTGGGAGGAGCTCGGGCAAGGATGGGCCGCTGCCCGCACCTGCTGTAACCCCAGCCTCTGCCCTCCACAGCTGTGAGGAACGACAGAAACAAGAAGAAGAAGGAGGCGCCCAAGCCTGAGTGCTCCGAGAGCTACACGCTGACACCCGAGGTGGGGGAGCTCATCGAGAAGGTGCGCAAAGCGCACCAGGAAACCTTCCCTGCCCTCTGCCAGCTGGGCAAATACACTACGGTATGGTTTCCCCCGGCCTGGCAGGGTGGGGTGCACCCAGTGCCACGGGGCCCATCTCGCCCCTCCTCACCCCTGCCTGGGTCTCCATGTCCTCCCTTCCCCTCTTCTCCTTCCTCCCACTGCCTCCTGATCCAGGGGCTCTCAGGAAGTGAAGCGGGTGGAGGGCAGGCCTGTGGGAGCAGTGGAGCCAGGCTGAGAAGGGGTACAGGAGGAGAAGGCCCTCACTGTCCCCCGTCCCTCCCAGAACAACAGCTCAGAGCAACGTGTCTCTCTGGACATTGACCTCTGGGACAAGTTCAGTGAACTCTCCACCAAGTGCATCATTAAGACTGTGGAGTTCGCCAAGCAGCTGCCCGGCTTTACCACCCTCACCATTGCCGACCAGATCACCCTCCTCAAGGCTGCCTGCCTGGACATCCTGGTGAGGGTCTGCACCCTGCCCACCCGGGCACTGCCCCCGAGTCCTTGGAGAAGGTCCTGCCGCTCAGATAACCGCCCTCCCAAACACACATCCGGATTCCATCTGTCCAAATGCCCACCACCCGCTGTCCACCCTTCCTTTCCCCTACATGTCCACCTGTCCACGTAGCCACGCAGCATCTGGGCGTGCCGTGCCTCACCGATCCACCTATGCACGCATCCATCCACGCCACCTGATCTTTCCCCTGAATCTTTCACCCCACCACCCATCCACCCATGTCTTCAGTCTAATAAAGTTTCACGTAGGACCCTGTGCGGCCAAGCCTTGAGCTGGGTGTCAGGAACAGAGGTGAACACAACACCAGCCCTTCTCTCGAGAACCTTCTGTAGGTGGAGGCAGCAGATATTTACACAGACTATAACACTGTGCTGAATGCTGGCTGGGGATGGGGGAGGGCTGTCCCTTCCCTTTTGGGAGCGAGAGTCAGGGATGCTGGACCCCAGGGAAGGCGTCCCAGAAGAGGGGGCGTCTCGGCTTTTGTAGAAGGGGCACGCGAGAGAGCCCTTATTAGGAGCAGGGTATGAAAGGCATGAGGGGGTGTGAGACCAGCTAGGTTCAGGAGACTATAGGGCATTCGGTGGGGCAGAGGGTGGCCGGGATGGAGGCAGGATGTGTGTCAAAGCCAAGGCTGGAAGGACTCTTCTCCTTGTCATCCCCGATAGGCTCAGCTCACCTGTCCCCTCTTGGCCACTTCTTGGGTAGGGGAACCTGGGAGGTGACAAGACTTGCAGCTTCCTGGTAGGGGTGGGGTAGGAGGAGCAGAATATGGCATCTCTGGGTAGTCTTCTCTCCCCAGTCCCCAGATGCAAGAGTTTTAGCCTGGATCAGAGTTTGAAATGGTTGAAGCTGATACACATTTACGGAATTCTGTTGTGTACCGAGTCCCGGGAACTGTAGGCATAAACCTGCTATGGTCCTTGCCTCCTGAAAATTCTAGTTTCCCTTTAAATTCTCTTCGTGGATAGAGACTAGATGATCTAGATTTGCACTGTCCGATACAGTAGCCGCTTGCCGTGTGTGGCTCTTTAAATTTAATTAAGATTAAACTTAGTTCAGTTCCTCAGTCTCACTAACCACATTTCAAGTGCCCAATGGCTACATTGTGGCTGGTGGCTACTACTTTCACAGCGCAGACCTAAGATGTTTCCGTCATTGCACAAGATTCTAGAAGGTTCTATCTGACAGCACTGGTTTGGCCACCTGCCAAATGGTCCTGTGGGGGATGCTGGTACTGGAAGTGCTGGAGGGGTGGGTCAAGTCCCTGAACCCGTGCATCCTCTGCACCCAGATCCTGCGGATCTGCACGCGGTACACGCCCGAGCAGGACACCATGACCTTCTCAGATGGGCTGACCCTGAACCGGACCCAGATGCACAACGCTGGCTTCGGCCCCCTCACGGACCTGGTCTTCGCCTTCGCCAACCAGCTGCTGCCCCTGGAGATGGATGATGCTGAGACTGGTCTTCTCAGTGCCATCTGTCTCATCTGTGGAGGTGGGCAGGGGGCCTGGGGCTGCGGGGGCCAGCCAGGCCCAGGTGGTGGGGCAGCCCCCGGAGTCTCTTCCAGGGAGAAGCCCAGGGTCCGATCAGAAAGGGACCGCGGCCTCTCAGGCCCCTCTCAGAGAGGCAGACTGAGAACCCAGAGGGGCAGGATTTGGTCTGTGGCCACCACAGCAAAGGAGTGGCGGTGGAGACCTGAACTCTGGTTCTCTGTTTGTGGTCTGTGCTTCTTCTAGGAGTCTTAAGAGTGAAGGTCGGACCACCCAGGTTCAAATCCTGGCCAGCTTGTGACCTTGAGCAGTTGTTGAACTTCACTGAGCCCGTTTCTTTAAAATGGGGCAATAATGGTCTCCGCCTCATAAAGCTGATGGGGGGATTAAGAGGGTAATAAATAAGGCACAGTGTGCCTACAGTAAGGCCCAGTAAATGTTGGCTGCTGTTACTGTTTTATTGTTAGGAGTTTTGACATACTGTGCTGGTGTCCATAATGATGGGCGCGAGTGAGACCTACCTGGGCATCCTGTCTCTGCCGGAGGACGGCACTGTCTGTGTTCAGGAGGCCTGTCCCCATAAATGGGGCTGGCAGAGAGGGCCCTGGACAAGCCCCACCCCAGTTCTCTGCTCACATTTAAGAGCCTCTTAGGGCCTTTCTCACAGCACACAGGCCCCATCCACTACCCTGTAGGGGGAGGTCACTGGAACAGAGATACTTAGCCTGTGGCCTGGGTAAGCGCGCCCTCCCGTGGCCAAGGCGGGGAGCGCGGCCGGGTTCCTTGCCTCTCTGGGGCAGCCGCTCAGGGTGCATCTGCTTCCTCAGACCGGCAGGACCTAGAGCAGCCAGACAGGGTGGACATGCTTCAGGAGCCGCTGCTGGAGGCGCTGAAGGTCTATGTGCGGAAACGGAGGCCCAGCCGCCCCCACATGTTCCCCAAGATGCTGATGAAGATCACGGACCTGCGAAGCATCAGTGCTAAGGGTGAGGCTCCCGCACCTGGAAGGGTGCCCTGTGTGTCTGCCAGGGCTGGACCCGACCCCTGGCCCAAGACCCACTGCCCATGCCCAGAGTCCGGCCCCCCAGGACGATGCCCCACTCACCTGGACTTCACCGTGCCCAGGTGACCTGCCTGTGAGCTCTAAGGTGGCAGCGTCACCTCTGTGTGGTGGTTGAGAGCATGGCTCTGCAACCAGACCCTGTGGGTGTGTGTCCGCGAGCAGGTCACTTAACAGCTCTGAGCCTCAGTTTCCCTGGGGATGATTAATGATGGTGTTTACAGAGTTGTTTTGAGGTGTCAGTAGGAGAATCCGTAACACTCAGCACTGAGGAAAGGGCTCGGTGTCAACCCCAGGCCGTCTGACCCCAGAGCCTGAGTTTGGAAACCCCGCTGCCCCTAGACCTGGGGGCTTAGGAGAGCTGCATTATGTCAAAGAGCTGAGCCCCGAGTTCAGTCCACAGTGGATGCTGATACTGGTAGTACCAGTCCTCCCACCCCTGCCCCCTCCCTCCTGGGGCTTTGTGGGGCTGGGGGCCGGGGTGCTGACCTCTGCCCCTCCTTTCCCGCAGGGGCCGAGCGGGTGATCACGCTGAAGATGGAGATCCCGGGCTCCATGCCACCTCTCATCCAGGAAATGCTGGAGAACTCCGAGGGCCTGGACACTCTGAGCGGACAGCCAGGGGGCGGGGGGCGGGATGGGGGCGGCCTGGCCCCCGCACCCAGCAGCTGTAGCCCCAGCCTCAGCCCCAGCTCAAACAGAAGCAGCCCGGCCGCCCACTCCCCGTGACTGCCCGTGCCCCGTGGACACAGCCCTCATCCTACGCCCTGGCTTTTCTCTGCCTTTCTACCAACCATGCGACCCCCACCAGCCCTGCCCCCACCTGGCCTCCCTTTCCTGGGGGACAGGAGGGAGGAGGCGGTGACTCTTCAGAAGGAGCCCGGGCACAGACGGACTGCCTGCTCCTGCAGCCTGGGCTGACGTCAGGGGCGAGGTCGTGAACTGAGTGAGGACCCCTGGTCCTGGACCTCAGGATGGAGCCTGGGGGCCTGGTGTTCATCAAGACAGCCCTCTGCCCCCCTTGCCACATCTTCATCACCAGCAAATGCCAGGACCTGGCTCTCCCATACTCAGAACCCGCAAGCCATTGCCCCCCCGGTCGGGAAACCCTCCCCCCTGCCTCGGTTGGTGACAGAGGGGGTGGGCCAGGGGTGGGGGGTTCCCCCTGTACATACCCTGCCATACCAACCCCCAGGTATTAATTCTCGCTGGTTTTGTTTTTATTTTAATTTTTTTTTTTGGTTTTGATTTTTTTAATAAGAATTTTCATTTTAAGCACATTTATACTGAAGGAATCTGTGCTGTGTATTGGGGGGAGCTGGATCCAGAGCTGGAGGGGGGTGGGTCCTGGGAGAGGGGAGCGGCTCAGAAGGGGCTCCCACTCTCTCTCCATGTCCCTGCACCCCCTAGCCCTCCTCCCCAGCCTTTTCCTCCTCAGTTTTCTCTTTAAAACTGTGAAGTACTAACTTTCCAAGGTCTGCCCCCCCCTTCTCCCTCTGCCTAACCACTGGGCGTGGACAGTTTCCGGCAGCCCCTAGAAGGAGGGGGCTCACCAGGAGAGACAGGGCAGGGGCAAAGCAAGGGGGGCGGTCCTCAGAACATCCACGTGTGTGTGTCTCAGCCCTGTGGCCTTGGCAGAGCTGCCTCCCCATCAGGGCTCACATCATCGAAGCCCTCCAGCCCCCACTGTGAAGGGGCTGGCCAAGGGGTTCAAGGTGCCCCTGTCCCCCAGCCTCACAGCCACCAGCACTGCCCACAGGGCCCCCAGACACACACACGTACACACACACACACATACACACAGCCGACAGATGCGCGGACAGACACACTTGGCCTGAGTTCCTCCGTTTCCCTGGCCTGCCCCACCCCCACCCTATACCCGTGCCCCCTCCTTGCCCCGCAGGACGGGCCTACAGGGGGTCCCCTCCCTTCACCCCCTGCACCCCCAGGCTGGGGGAGCTGGTTCTGCCCTGCCCTCCTGGCCCCGGGGTCGGGGTCTCATCCCCCCAGAGCCCGCTGGTGCACCTGTTACTGTTGGACTTTCCACTGAGATCTACTGGATAAAGAATAAAGTTCTATTTATTCTACACATGGCTCAGAGTCTCACTGCCTTGCTGCCTTCTCTTGGTGTGTGGGCAGGGGCTGGGGACGGGGGCCAGGTATGAGCACGGGGGGCCAAGCTGCCCTGGAGCCTGCCTTGCTGTGCTGGGGTCTTTGGTGGAAGAGAGGCCTGCCCTTGGGAAGCCCTCTGTCTAGGGATCTACACAGCCCGTGTCCGGGAGCTCCAGTCTGAAGGTGGGGAGGGCAGAGGAGAAGCTGTTCCCACCTTCAGGGAATAGTTTGAGGGAGGAAGCCAGCCCCAGCTCCCTGGGAAGCTCAGTCTGAAGAAGGAAGCCAGCTCTTGCCTGCAGAGAGTCCTGAGCCCCTGGAAGCCAGAGGTCGGGTCTGAGGGTCCCAAAGTGGCAGAGGAGCTCAAATTTGCACTTGACCTTCAGAGGTGGCAGTTGGCAGGGGCACTTGGGTCAGGGGCTCCTGGCAACCTAACAAGAACACGGATTGGGATGGAAGCTTAGAAACCCAGTCCATCCATCCGTGTGCCTCCAAGAAGGACTGTCCTGCCCTCCCCTGCCTACCCCTGAAGTCACTCTGTAGGCCGGAGGCACAGAGGACAGGTTGCAGGAGGACCTGAGTGCTCCTGGTTGAGAAGATCCAAGTGTGGCAGGCATGTAGGATCATCAGAGACCAATTTTGTCCACATTCTATGCATTAAGGCCCGGAGAGAGCAGTGCCCTTGCCCAGGATCACAGCGAATTCATGGCAGATGGAGGACCAGTACTCAGGGCTCCTGCCTCTCAGCCAGAGGTCTTTCCTGGAGGCTTTTTTTTTTAATTTTTTAACGTTTATTTATTTTTGAGGGACATAGAGACAGAGTGTAAGCAGGGGAGGGGCAGAGAGAGAGGGAGACACAGAATCTGAAGCAGGCTCCAGGCTCTGAGACCTCAGCACAGAGCCAGATGTGGGGCTCGAACTCACAGACTGCGAGATCATGACCTGAGCTGAAGTCGGACGCTTAACCGACTGAGCCACCCAGGTGCCCCTCCTGGAGTCTTGGTGCCCCCAAAGAAGCGTCGAGGACTGAGGTCTGAGGATTCCAGGGAGGTGGCAGCAAGGCTGAGTTTGAGGTGGGTTAGCAAGAAGAGACTCCTGGGCAGAAAGAGTTCCTTCCTTCCGGGGGTCTGCCTGCCATTTCTACTTCAGCCACCAGGTGGCAGCAGCTCCTCACTGATCTGGTCATCTGGGCAATCAGCTTGCACGTGGAGACCAGGGTTCTCTTCCTCCAGCAAATATTTTCTAACATTTCAGTATGTTAATGCTTGGACACAACTGCATGGCAGAAAGGACATTGCCCTATGATTGCTTCTACTGTTTTTTCTTCTATAAAGTTTATTTTTATTTATTTTGAGACAGAGAGAGCGAGCAAGCGAGGAAAGGACAAAGCGGAAGACAGAATCCCAAGCAGGATCCGAGGTGCCAGTGCAGAGCCGGAAGCGGGGTTTGAACTCAGGAACCCTGAGATCATGACCTGAGCCGGTTTGACGTTTAACGGTCTGAACCATCCAGGCGCCCCGATTGCTTCTACTTTTAATTAATATATTGGGATTTAAAAGAAGTCAGGTTGGAAGCCATTCTGTAGAAGAAGCCTGGTTAACTTTTTTTTTTTTTTTTTTTTTTAAGAGAGAGAGTGTGCGAGTGAGGGGCAGAGAGAGAGAGAGAGAGAGAGAGAGAATCTCACGCAGGCTCTACATTGTCAACGAGGAGGCTGAAATGGCTTGAGCTTATTCGATGCAGGGCTGGAGCTCACAAACCTGAGATCATAACCTGATCCAAAGTTGGATGCTTAACCAGCTGAGCCACCCAGGCCCCAAGAAGCCCAGGAAACTTAAGGAGTATGAGTGACTATTGAAATAAAAGCTGCCAATGTATAATAAAATCACTAAAAAAAAAAAAATCCCCAACCACAACCCTAATGTTTTACTTGTGAAACAGAATCAGGCTTTGGGCTCAGGTAGTTATGGAGAGACTTTTCACTACGGGACCACCCAGTGGCACATTCTAAAGTCATGTGTGAAATTTCTTTTCTCTTTTTTTAAAGCAATCTCTACTCCCAATTTGGGGCTCCAAGTCATAACCTTGAAGTCACAACCCTGAAATCAAGGACACCTGGGTGACTCGGTTGAGTGTCCGACTTCGGCTCAGGTCATGTCTCAAGGTTCGTGAGTTCAAGCCCCGCCTGGCTTCTCTGCTGTCAGCAGAGATCTCTCTGCATCTCCCCCATGCTCTCTCCCTCTCTCTCTTTCTCTACCCCTCCCCCACTTGCACACACGTGCAAACTCTTTCTCTCTCAAAAATAAATGAACATAAACAAACAAACAAACCCTGTGTTGTAGGGTTTTAGTAGCATCCCCGGCCTCTGCCCACCAGATGCTAGTTGCACCTTCCCCCCTGCTGTGACAACTTAATAGGTCTGCAGACATTATCAAATGTCCCCTGGGGGCAAAAACTGCTCCCAGTTGAGAACCCCTGCTGTGGGGTCTTATCGGTGCCGCCCAACAGGTGCTTTGCACTGTCAGGGGAGACTGACCAAAGGATGGTGACCTGGGTACAAGCTGGCAAAGGCGGTGACTAAGTCTTGGGCCTACAGGAGCACAGGGCATTTAACCAGGCCTGGGGCAAACTTCAGAAGGCTTCCTGGAAGAGATGTCCTTTCCCAGCTAAAGGTGTAAGGAGAAGAGTTAGCCAGCCGGGACACAGAGGTGATAACTAGTTTCATGTGATCAGAAACTGCCATCGGCCCTGTGCTTTAACCATTTGGGTCGGAATGCTGGAAGAAGTGATTGGAGAGGCTAGGATGGGCTCAGGCTAGGGCTGGTTCAGGAGCTGGACTTGACCGTAAGGGCGATGGGAGTGAAGGATTTCAAGCCCGCGAGTAAGCTGTTTGGACTGGAACTGCAGGGAGCAGAGAGCAGATGCTGTGGGAGTGATTCTGGCCTCTGGTGACAGGGCCGACCTCGGGCAGCGCCTGAAGAGATGAGAGTGGATAGAGGGAGGAAAGGCTTCGGGAATAAAATGGGCAGGACCAGGTGATTGACAGGACATGGGAGGTGGGCAGAAGACAGCCATCGGAGGTAGTGGGTGAAGGTGGCTGGGTGGATGGAGAGCCTAGCATTGGAGGTGCTGATCCCTTATTCCACGTCAGCCACAGTGGCCTCCTTGCTGGCCTCAAACACCCAGCACATTCCTGCCTCAGGGGCCTGTGCCCTTGCCAGCCCCCTCCACCAGGAATGCTCTTCCCAGAGCCAGCTTCATGGCTACCTCTTGGCTACATTCTGTTCCAGGGTCACTCCTCAGGGACAGTCACTGTCTGCCCTTACCCTGAGCGATATCCGGCGGTATAGACTATATTTATTGCCTGCGATGGAAGCTTCATGAGGGCAGGTTTTGTTCACCGCTGGAGCCCAACATCCGGATCTGCTCTGTCCAATACAGCCGTCACTGGCCATACGTGGTGACTGAGTCTAGAAACGCGGCTGCTCCAAACTGAGATGCGCTCCAAGCATAAAATATACACCAGATTTCAAAGACTCAGTGCAGAAAAAGAATATAAAATATCTCCTTAACACTTTTTTATATCGATGGTGTTGAAATAATATTTTGGATATCCTGGGTTAAAGAAAATATATTATGAAAGTTAATTTCATGTGTTTCCTTTTACTTTTTATTTTATTTTATTATTATTTTTTTTTAACATTTACTTAGAGACAGAGTGTGAGCAGGGGAGGGGCAGAGAGAGAGAGGGAGACACAGAATCCAAAGCAGGCTCCAGGCTCTGAGCTGTCAGCACAGAGCCCTTATGCGGGGCTCAAACTCACGAACCATGAGATCGTGACCCGAGCCGAAGTCGGATGTTTAACCGACCGAGCCACCCAGGCGCCCCCCCCTTTTACTTTTTAATGTGGCTCATGGACTGTCTGAAATTACACAGGTGGCTCACATCCTATTTTGATGGAACGGTGCTGATCTCGAACATTGCCCGGCATGTAGTACGTGTCCAACAAATAATTCTTAAATGAATACACCTGGAGAACAGCTGTATATCCACATTTGAGTCTGTCAGAGATCCAGGCTTTGCACACCTAACTGATCAACATCGGAGAAAAGTGCACACTGCGAGCAAGGATAAGTGCTTGGGCCTCTGGGACACCTTCGGTTCCTTATCGACCCATATTTTACTAAGCACCTACTATGGGGCCATCGTGGAGGAGCGAGTAATGCCATCCAGCCGAAGTGCTCTGCCCGGGGAAGCATGGGTGCCATGGGTCGTCTAGCTCTGACTTGGGGGTGGGGGCTGTTAGGGAAAGCATCTGTTTATTTCCAAATGAGACCAAAAGGCAGGTAGGTACTAGCTAGGATAGGGAGGGGGCGCTGCAGAGAGAGGCTGCTCCAGGCAAAGAAACAGCGTGTTCAAACCTCTGGAAGGAAACTGGTCACTGTGTTTGGGAGGAAGAGAGCAGCTGGTGTGGCTAGGAAGCCGGTGCATCGGGGCTGAAGCAGGGCCGGATGGGCCAAGACTTCTGAAGCCTCATTCAGGGGCTGGACTGACCCTGATGGCACGGAGCCCCTGGGGGCCTAAGGAGGAGGACTATTTAGAAAGACCCCTTCGGCTCCTATGTGCAGTGCAGGCAGGGGGAGTACAGGAAGAAGAGTGCAAAGAAAGGAGGGCACAGAGGGAAGGGTCAGGGACGCAGGGGAAAACCAGGCAGAGTGGGTCGTGGCAGCCTGCTCAGGAGGGTTGGACAAAGCCCAGGGTGCGGTCGGATGGTGGCCCCTGGATGTCACTTAGGACCTGGGTGATCTTTCGGAGAGGAGCCCCACTGGGGTGGCGAGGGAGGAAAACAGATGGGGGCGGAGAAGAGATGGAGGGAGATAAGAGGCAGCCACGTAGGTAGCTCTTTATAGTCTCCAAGGAGAGAAGAGGGCGGTGGCTACAGGGAAATGCAGGAGCAGTGGCATGTTTCCCCGCAACGTTCTTTTGAGGACAGAAGGGACTTAGCCATGTTTATGGACTGGGGAGAAGAGCAGCAGGATGGGGGGTGAATCTAGAAAAGAATCCTGCCCTCTGACCCTACCGCCCACCCCTCCTCTACCTCCATCAAAAGGAGGGCCTGGCCACCTGCCCAGGCCACAAGGTTGAGTGTGGACGGCGTCCCTAAGCGCTACCACACTGAGGCCTGCCCAGTGTGAAGGGGTGCCTGCCTCCTCCCTCTGTGGGCTCCATCAAGAGGGGAGACCTTCCTGCAATGCCCCTGCAGGTAGGGAGGGAGCCACTGTGACTGCTGCTGGCACCGGGTCCTGACCACCCACATGCCATATTAGGGATCTCTGTCCCACACACAGGCACACACGGCTCACACAGGGCATACAGATGCCTGCACAGACGCAGACCTACAGAGTATACAGGCCGGCACATGGAGAGCCCACATAGGATGTCCACACACGTCCACGTCCACATACGGCTCACATGCTCGCAGGCACACACGCAATGAGCTCACACAGGTTTTACATGTGCATGCGCACACACGGCTCATACCATACCTATGTGTACATGCGGGCGCGCGCACACGCGCACACACACACACACACACACGGAGCCCACACAGAGGCCACGCCTCGGTCTGAACAAGGAGGGGCCTTAGGGACGCTGGTATCACAAGTACTTTTTCTGAGCACCACCCGAACCTCCCCTTCCGGCTCTGCCGTGCCCTCTCGTGCACGTTTCCTCAGCCCCAGGCCTCCTTCCTTGCCACCTGGATCAGGACAAGGACCTGCCACAGTTCATTCTGCGCCCCCCTTCCTCCCCACTTAACCCAGAGCACCCGGGAAGTACTGGGGACACTGCAGGGCAGGGGCCCGGGGACAGTTCTCCGGGAAGCACCTGCTGCCCGCCTCTAGATGGCTAGGTCCTGGCAGACCGTGGCCAGGGACGCCTTGCTGCGGCCGCTGCCGCCCTCGCTGTCGCTGGCCGGCGGGTGCGGGTAGGCGAGGGGGCCGCAGGGGTCGGGGCGCGGGCGCCGGGAGGGCGGGGCTGGGGGCGGCGGCGGCGGCGGCGGCGGCGGGAGCAGCTGCTGCTGCGCCTCCTCGCGCGCGCGGTGGCGGCGGCCGTCGCGCTCTGCCGCCCGGCGACGGCGCCCGGCGCGCGGGCGGCCCTTCCAGAGCAGGTGGCCCAGCTCGGCCACGCTGAGCAGCGCCGAGAGCAGCCCCACGGCGAAGTAGAAGAGCACGAAGACGGTCTTCTCGGTGGGGCGGCTCACGAAGCAGTCCACGGTGTGCGGGCACGGCGGGCCGGCGCACGCGAAGTGCGGCGCGACGCGGAAGCCGTAGAGCAGCGCCTGGCCCGCCAGGAAGGCCAGCTCGGCCAGCAGGCGCAGCGCCACGCTCAGCAGGTAGCAGCGGCGGCGCGGGGGCGGCCCGGGCCCGGCGTCCGCGCCGCCCGCCTCCTTGCCGGCGCGGTGCACCGAGTAGATGACGAAGAGCACGGGGGGCGCCGAGAGCAGCAGGATGTGGAAGAGCCAGAAGCGGTAGTGGGACACCGGGAAGGCGCGGTCGTAGCAGGTCTGGCGGCAGCCCGGCTGCAGCGTGTTGCACACGAACTCCTCCTGCTCGTCCTCGAACACGGCGCCGCCCACCGTGGCCAGCACCAGGATGCGGAAGATCAGCATGACCACCAGCCACAGGCGGCCCACGAGCGGCGACTGCAGCTGCACGGCGTCCAGCAGCGAGCCCAGGAACGCCCACTCCCCCATGGCGCTGGGGACGCGGGGGCGGGCGTCAGAGGGCGGGCGTCAGAGGCCGCTGATCAGCGCGCCCCCCTTCCCGCCCCCGCGTCCCCAGTCCAAGGGGTGAAGTTAGCTAGCCCTCCTCTAACTTGGGGTGAGGCAGGGGCTCAGTTAGGCCTGGGTTTAGTTGGGATTTTGTGGGAACGAGGGAGGCAGCGAGGGGGGCAGGGGCAGGAGGGGTTAGGAGATTCTCAACTGTGGGTGCCCTTCTCCTTGGGGCTGACAGGCTGGGGAGGAGCCCCACCCGGGTGCTCTAGCCAGACACCCATGGGCCTGCTTGGTTGGACCCCATTCTCCTCCAGAGTCTAGATCCACAGGGAATGAACTTGACATCAGCAGGGCCAGACCCACTGCATTGTAGAAGCAGAAGCCCAGCGGTGCCCTTATGTGCCCAAGGATGCTTTCCATGGACAACCATGGTGCCTCCAACCCGGCAGTCCAGACCCAACTCAACCTGGGAGAGGTGGGCCCTCACCTCCTCCCTTCTGTACCCACCATTTCTCATACCCTTCTTACTGTGAACTCCTCTCAGAATGGGGGGGGGGGAGGAGGGGAGTGTGGACACAAAAGTAGCCCCGCTTCCATAACTGTCATTATCCCTTGTTCTAGGGGTCCCCTGCCATCCCACCCCCAACTGGCAGAAATAGGGCCCAGCCCTCTCCCATCTCCTCCCTGATGTCCCTCTGCTCCCAGCCTCCCACATCTGCTGAGAACCTCCCCAACACACTCACACAGGGCCCACAGGCTCCCCGCACCCCCAGACACTCACCTGACCCCACTCACCCTGTGGCTGGAGCTGAGGTGTTAGAGCTGACAGACGGATCCTGGCTGGGATGGCTGGGACCTGTTACTCTCCCCGCCCCTCTTTCATTTTCCCTTTTGGGTTTGGCCAGGATGGATAATAGGACGGAATGGCCACCAGAATGGCCGAGAGGGGCTTGCTCTCCCCCTTCTCTTAAAGGGACAGGGTGGCCCTGTCAGTTGGCTCCACCCTTGGAAACACACGCAGGGCGATGCCCCTTTTTGGGTTTTGCCCTCCCTCCCTTTCTATCCCTTACCCACCCTCCTCCCAGGCCATCCGTTGTGTCTCTTCCTGGAAATGGGGGAGGGGGTTAACCTCCCTTCTGAGGGAGGGGGGTTTTATGGAAGCCCATGGAACAGACTTCCCCAAACTGGAAGGCCTAGATCCACTATTAACTGACTATCACCTTGGAAGGCAGGCTTCAGGGCTGGAGGCGGGTTTGGTGGTGGCATCGGGGGCAGCAGACACTTAGTGGATCTGGTTCCAGCTCTGTCGCTGCTGGCCTTAGACAAGTCACTGAGCTCTTCTGGGCCCAGTCTCCTGGCTTGTCAACTGAGGAGTCTGGGCCATCTGACCCCCAAGTTTCCTTCCAGCTCTACGTCTTAATGCTAAGGTCCCAACCATATTATGGAGAACAAAGAAAACGTGTGCCCAGGAAAGAATCCCATATGGAAACCATTAAGGCATCAAGAGTGTTCCGCTTTGGTGGTTAAATAAAAGCGTTTGCTTTCTTCCTGCTTTTCTATAATTTCCAGATTTACTCTAATAAGCATGTTATTTTATAATGTGAAAAATAAATAGAACCTCTCTGTCCTCATAAGGCTCTGAATCACATTCTACAGCTCTAGGTGGGGAAGAGTTAGAATGACTCATGGTGACCTGAGTGGCCAAGGAGGCCCAGCTTGAGACATTTTGTGTGTCCCCTCTAGGCCTTTCTAGGAATCCACCCCACCGGCACACCATTCCCCTCCCAGCCTGTGCACCTGCTCTGGACCAGGCCCTGTGCCAAGTCCATCGCACAAATCAGCTCATTGAATCCTCTTGACGACACTGGCAGGAGGGAAGCTGAGACTCGGAGGGTCTAAGCCACTTGCCCACACAGCAAGTAAATAGCCAGTTTCTGTCTCCTGCCTGGTTTGATGGGTCGGGAGCCCACGTGCTTAAGCTCCTCGTGGAACTGTTCTCCCTCCAGCCTGGCTGGGCTTCCCAGGTGGTGCTCCAGGGCCTGACAATCCCCAGGGCTTTGGTTGGGTCTGGTGAGCCAGATGCTAGAGGTGGACCAAGCCTGCCTCTCTCTGAGTGGGGAGGCCAAGAATCTCCCCCTCTATGTCCTTTCCTTTCCCCTTCAGCCACGGGGCCTGTATAATTTTCCATGTGTTGACAGGGACCCCCTGGTTTGATTTCAGGGAGGGATGGGAAATGTGCCCTTCGCCTACACTGGCTCAGGGGCCCAGCCCAGCCTGGAAAAACCCCAGGTTAACGACGGATGTGCTGGGGAATCCTCCCCACTGTCATGCAGGGTTCCCTTGGGAGTGGGCCTGGGTGGGGAGACACTGCCTTGGACCAAGTCCAAAGGAAAGCACATGCTGGGGCCCCACATTCCAAAAACAGGATGTGGGGTGGGGGCATGGCTGACCTTCCCAACCCTGACCTCTGCCTGCTCCTGGCAAAGCTGCTCCCTGATCCCCGACCCCCAGCTGCAGCCATGGGGGCTCAGGGACACACCTCATCTCTCCCGACTGTCCAGGAATGGTCCCTGCCCTGTCCTCACAGCCTCTGCTGGGTCAGGCCACTGGCCCAGCCTGGAAAAACCCCATCAGATCTGTCTGCCTTTGGGGAGTGGAAAATGCAGAGGCGGTGGGCTAGGGAGGGGCAGGAGCATGGTCACATTGTGCTGTCCCCAGCCCCTGATGCCACAGGCCAGACACAGGAGACTGTACAATCTCTGGGGCCCGTCCTCCTTCCCAGATAGCACCGTCCAGCGTGAGAGGAGGTGTCACTGATGTTGCCCAGGGCTGGTGACACATGGCCTCATTCTTGGCCATACTTAAGATCTAGAGCTGGGCTGAGAGGCCCATCCTGCCGAGGTTCATTTTCGGTCTCTGTCCCAGACACTTCACCCTAGCCTGTGGCGGCTGTGGCGCCAATTCCCATTCTGTCACACACGGACACACATATGCAGGCACTACATGGTTGTGCCCAGTAAGTGACATCACCAACACATGACCATTTCCTCTCCCCGTGCCCCTCTAACATTTTTTTTTTTTAAGTTCGTTTATTTTAAGAGAGTGCGCAGGAGGGGCAGAGAGAGAGAGAGAACAAGAGAGAATCTCAAGCAGGCTCCCACTGACTTGTGGCTTGAATCCACCAACGGTGAGATCATGACCCCAGGTGAAATCAAGAGACAGACCCCCAACCGACTGAGCCACCCAGGCATCCCAATCCCTCTAACATTTTTTGTCTTTCTAGAAATGTTGCCTTTTACTGAGGCCTTCCCTAGACGTCCTAAAGGAAATTTAATTCCCTACAGCCTATCTCCTTTCTCAGCTCTCTTTCATATGCACTGATCACTACATAACATACTCGGTAATTTAAGACTTGTATCCCGTTTGGCACCCATCTCCTCCGTTAGCATGTAAGCTCCACGAGGTGCCTTGCTCACTGTGGGTGTCATCACCTAGAACAGTTCCTGGCACGTGGTAGAGACTCCTTAACTATTTCTTGGGTGGGCGAACGCAGTGCGGTGGGAGGGTTGCGGACGGCGCAGATTGTCTCTGCCCCAAGACGGTGAGAACGCTCCCTCTGCCTCCTTTGCTAACTCTGGTCTCCTCTAAAGCTTGGGATCACTTAAATGGCCGATTTGGTGTGAGATCGGTAATCAGAATGTCTAGTCCTGGGTAGAAATGAAAACCCCAAGACGGGTTAATGGTAAAATTCCTCCCTCACCTTCCCCCTGGGCCTGGGTGGGAAAGGTGAGGGCGTCAGAGGCGTGGCTGCGCTGGTTTCTGGTTACTCTGGCGCATCCCCCCCTCTCCCCGCTGCACAGTGTCTGACCCTTCAAACTCTTTCCAGGCCTGAAAATCCTCCGGACAGGCGACCTTCCGTTCGCAGGTTGTCCCTGCTCCTCTCTCTTCTCCCCGCCCTCAGCCGGCGTTCCCAACAGACCCCTCAGGCTCTGAGGTTTTATCACCCACGGGGCCCTGCTTCCCCATCAGGCCTTACCTCCTCCCTTAGCTCCTCTATAATTATTTAAGATTAAGTACGGCTGTAACAGCACAGCTACTAAGCCGTGGCTTAAACAAGAGAGAAGCTGGTTTCCCTCACATACAAGAGGCGGAGGGCGGGGGGCTGTTCAGGGAGTCGGGGTAGCTCTGTGCCCCGAAGTCCTTAGGGGTGCAGGCTCATTCCAAACCCTCCTTGGGTGCGGCCCTCGTCCTCCACCATTCCTCCGCCTCCGCATTCCAGGCAGCGGATGGAGGAAGGAACGAAGGCGAAAGAAATTTGTGCAAAAACGGCTCTCTCAAAAGTCCCGGAAGCTGCCGTGTGACCGACTGCTCGCCTATCATAGGCCAGGATGACCTTCCGCAAGGAAGGCTGGGAAATGTAGTTTTTCCAATCCCCGTAGGTGGCCGTGCACCTAAGAAAGGGTAAGTTAACCCTCACTGTCACAGATCCGCTCCTGTCATTGGCTTTCTCCGCAGAGGTGCGGATTCGGAGAAACTAGTTCCCCCAGATCTGCCCCCACCAGCTCAATAGTTCTATTTAGGTTCTCAGCAGATAGGATGGTGCCCATCCATTGGTAATGGTGATCTTCACTCAGTCTACTCATTCAAATGCCTATTTGTTCTGGAGACACCCCAGGAGACACACTCAGTGATATTTCACAGACTATCTGGGCATCCTTGAACCCAGTCAAGTTGACGCCTACAATTAACCGCCACATAGTTTTCAACATAGCTTGCGGACACCCTCCTCGGATTTGCAACGGTGCGGCCCATTCAGTGAGAAACACCTGAGATCCATTTCTGGCGCGGTACAAGTTCAGCATCATATTAGAACTGGAACCCATGTATTACTTTAAAAACCTGAAAAAAATTATAGTTATTTTCATTTGGAAAAAAACCATGTAACACTATTTCTGTGATAAAGGAAGATGCAAAGAAGAAAAAAAAATCACCCAGATTTCATTATCCAGAGAAAAGCAGATGACATTTTGCCGCAACTAGTGGTTAGCCCTCTCAGAGCACATAGCATTGGACTCAAACTTCAATCTGCATCAGAATTAACTGGAGTGCTTCTTGAAACAGGTGCTTTTAAATCACCAGTTCTGGAGTGGTCCTGATAATGTGCATTGCTAACAAGCTCTCAGGTCATGCGAACCCTGCTGGTCCAGGGACCGCACACATGGAGGAGCACTGGTACTGTACACCTTTGCTTTTCCAACAAGGGTCTCCAAACAGCAGCACTGACGTCACTTGGGAAATTATTAGTGATACAACTTCAGACCCCACTCCAGGTCTACTGAATCAGAATCTGCGGTTTAACAAGATCCCTAATGGATTTGTAAGTACAAGTTTGAGAAGCCCTGGTTTAGGTTTGAGCCTCATACTCTCTAAAAGATAGCTTTTCCTCCCTATTTTATTGCTGTATGGTTTACACACAGCAAAACGTGCCATTTTATAATATATTTCAATGAGTTTTGATACATTATACAGGATAGTTTTTGTATCTTTTTTCCCCTTCTAGCCAACACAATGACTTTCCTGTGCTGTTAGATGCTTTGGGAAAATATGACTTTTAATGACTTTTTAAAAATGATAAGGGTGTACCAGTGTAACCAAGTCTTTCATTGCAGTACCCCTCTTCTGTTCCATTTTTCACCAATGTAAATAATGCCCCAATGAATGCTTTTGGACACAAACTTTTTGTTTTTCAGACTTCAGAATAATGTTCTAAAAGTGGAATTACTGAGGAAAGGGACACTGGACAGGTCAGAACAGATATCCATCACTCTAGAAGCAAAAAAAATGCATTCAAAACTTTTGTCTTTGGGTTTTAGGAAAAATGGTTCATCATTTAAAAAATTCCCTTGCAGGGGCGCCTGGGTGGCTCAGTCGGTTAAGCGTCTGACTTCAGCTCAGGTCGTGATCTCACGGTTCGTGAGTTCGAGCCCCGCATCGGGCTCTGTGTGTGCTGACAGCTCAGAGCCTGGAGCCTGCTTCGGAATCTGTGTCTCCCTCTCTCTCTCTCTGACCCTCCCCTACTCATTCTCTCTCTCTCTCTCTCTCTCTCTCTCAAAAATAAATAAAAACATTAAAAAAATAAAATAAAAAATTCCCTTGCAGCAGGAACAGTGGGATGCGATGTATTTTAAAAGAACAAAAAGGATGGGGCGCTTGGGTGGCTCGGCTGATTGAGTGTTCTGCTCTTGATTTCAGCTCAAGTCATGATCCCAGGGTCAGGCTCCATGAGCGTGGAGCCTGCTTGGGATTCTCTTTGTCTAGAATGAATAGTCAAGAGATGTATTCACTCAGAGTCTTTTATTTAGCAAGTACTTTACTGGGAGTAAACTTCTACTTTTAAAAGGTAAAAGTTCCTGACTTTTTTCTTTTTAAGAGGGTTTATAAGCTTTCTTTTATTTTATAAACAAATGCATACTTACCAGACAGGGACTTCACCTCTGATTTGTAATCTGCTTTCTTCACTAAGGTCCTGGGTATCATTTCATGTCAATCAATAATATTTATCATTTTTTTAAAATATATGATCATTGTTAATGAGTACCTGGTATTCCTCATTGTGCCATACCAAATGTTTTACCTGAAGTCTCCTGTTCATCGGACATTTAGGTTACTTTCAATTTTATTATTACATAAACTTTAATAAGCATTTAAAAAAAATTTTTTTTAACATTTTTATTTATTTTTGAGAGACATAGAGACAGAGTGTGAGCAGGGGAAGGGCAGAGAGAGAGAGGGAGACACAGAATCGGAAGCAGGCTCCAGACTCTGAGCCATCAGCACAGAGCCCAACGTGGGGCTCGAACTCACAGATTGTGAGATCATGACCTGAGCCGAAGTCGGCCGCTTAACCAACTGAGCCACCCAGGCGCCCCTAATAAGCATTTTTTAAAAACATCTTTGCATGTGGCTTCTCTTGAGGTAATTGTAGATTTTGAGAAACAACAGAGATCCCTTGTGTACTTTGCCCCACTCTTCTGTAATAGTAGCATTTTGCAACATTATGTAACTAAGATATGGAGATTTCCTGTGTTCGTTTTGCACATTTCAATTCTTACCTTGAACTAAATTTCATATTTAATGTTTACTTTTTTTTTTTTTAAACATTTATTTATTTTTGAGAGACAGAGCGTGAGCAGGGAAAGGGCAGAGAGAGAGAGGCAGATGCAGAATCTGAAGCAGGCTCCAGGCTCTGAGCCATCAGCACAGAGCCCGACGCGGGGCTCGAACTCACAGACCGTGAGATCATGACCTGAGCTGAAGTCGGCCACTCAACCGACTGAGCCACCCAGGCGCCCCTGTTTGTTTACTTTTGAAAGACAGAGAGTACGCTTGAGCAGAAGGGCAGAGAGAGAGAGGGAGATAGAGAATCCCAAGCAGGTTCCATGCTGTCAGCACAGAGCCTGATGTGGGGCTTGAACCCACAACCTTGAGATCACGACCTGAGCTGAAATCAAGAGTCGGACACTTAACCAATTGAGCGACCAGGCACCCCTTGAACTAAATTTCTTAAAGTGAGAATTTTTGGAACAAAGGGTTTGGCCTCTTTGTCCAGATTCTGATGAAAGGGCTGTTTTCCAGATCTTCAACACTATGCTTGGGGATATGTTTCAGATATCCCTCTGTAACTCAAGATTACTTTTTTTCTGGTACAGTTCTAAATGGTTTTGTTTTTGACATTTGAATAAATATTATCTGTTTGAACTTAACTTTGGTATAAGATGTGAGGAAGGGATTGAATTTATCTAACATTTCTCTTTTTTTCTAAATAATTAGGGAGTTGCCCTAATTTACTGAGATCATCAAGTAGTTGTCCTGATTATCAAAATAGTTGCAAAGGAATTATTAAAAAAAAAAAAAAAAAGACATGCATAATTGAAACTACTTACTGATCTAGGGCCAAGGTCTTCTGAGTGTGAAAGAGATGAAGAACTTTGTACCCATGTATAAAATCCCAGGAAAAAACCTGATTGGCTACGGTTAGGTCGTGATGCCTATCTCTTAGACCTATTACCATGGCCAGGGGGTTTCAGATAGGTACATCAACACATGATCAGATAGTTCTCAAAAGGAAGTGAAGAGGGATATATTTTAGAGTAAGGAAAAGGGTATATTATATTGCAAGGCCAAAAAAAAAAAAAAAAAAAGGCAAATCAATGGGTTGCAATGTTTAGAACATTTTTATTAAAGTATAAAATTGTTGGAATTAAGTGAAATAGAAAAACATAGTAAATATTTACAAAAACATTGATAACACCATTCAAGTCACACGACATGTAAAAATGAAGAAACGTCTCAAAAAGTTTATAAGTTGAAAATTATAAAGAGTTTCCAAAGTGGATATAACTGCTTACTGCTGAGTATGGCACTCATAGAAGATCTTTGCGTGAATGCTGCCTCCCACTTTTCTGCAACCCAGTGCTCCCTAGACATTTGTTCTTTGGGAGATTTGGACTTGGAGACAGCCCAAGGGGACAAGTCAAGAGCTGAGATGGTCACATAACTTAAGGTCTAATTTTCTTCATCCTATTGACTGTGTTGAGGTTATACAGACACAGCCAAGGTGTTTTTCTTCAGCCTCTGCTAGAATTCAAAAGGATATAAAGAATATGAGGAATTTTCTTACTGCTTGAGCAGAAATTCAGCACATAAAAGGCCGAGTGGGGAGTATTTGTATTAGAACTATAAAGTTTTATCTGATGGAAAAATTACTATAAAACTAAGGTAAAACAGAATTAATCATGCTCTATCTCATATTTACTGAAAAAAGGAAATTGAGAGGAGGCAGAGTAGACATTTTGGCTTAATGAATGGTCAGTAAACTATATTGTGCTGAAGTGACCACACAACTATGTCTAGAGTCTAGAAGAATTTAAAATCAGATTCTAAAGACAAAAGAAAAGACAGTCAAAACATAGACAAAGCAGAGAAGAAAACAATGCCCATGAGGCGGTCACTATTTAGACAGTATTATAAAAAGGGAAGGGATACTTGGGCTCTACACACTTCACTTTGATGATTCTACATTAAAACTACCTTCCCCAGGTGAAATTCAGAGGGGAGGAAATTAAGGGATTCAGGTAACTCTAAAATCAGTCTTGGGCTCAATAAGACCGTTACTTAAAATAAACACATTTTAGAACAGATCATCTTCATCTGATTCTTCGAGGTACTTAATAGGTTTCTTTGCCCGTCCAGATTTGGCCCGAGGAGCCACAGCTGAGTCTAAGTCCAGATGGAAGTCCTCACTCTCCCCCTTGGATTTCTACAAGAGGAAGTCCATGTAATTTTAATTTGCACAATGTTAGTCTGACAGCAACACTTCACTGTAAAAAATATATCAACAGACTACAATTCAAGGAGTTTCCCACCTTCTAATGAGTAGTAAGTAATAGATCTAAGGCGATTCTCTCAACGACTAAATGGCATATTTTAAAATGTAACTGTGTTACAGTAAAAGCTAAATGGATTAGGAGATTTAAATTTATTTTCTTAAAAATGTGTCAGATTAAGAGCAAATCTTGGTTATGTATTTTAAAACAGCTATAGCAAACAGACTGACTAGGATAAATACTCACCTTGCTTGTGACTGTCTTAGAAATCATTTTCTCAAAATTAGAGTCGGAATCATCAGATGTGGATGGCTTCCTTTTGCGGCGATTTTTCGTTTTGGGGGGATCAGGCTTTTGAGAGACATCAGAATTCAAGCCTGGCTCCTTTTTGGTTCCTTTTGGTGCAGCCCTTTTTTTAGCACCTGTAGTGGAGGTGGAAGACTGACCTGCAAGTCAACACAGGCATTCATCATGTCCCCTCTTAAGATGGATTATTCTCACTGTGAGCTTTCTTTAGCAAGCTGTTGATTGCTTACATTTAACATAGGAAAAAATCTAATAGAGCTGAAAATACATTAGAGAATCAAAACTATTCTTAAGTATTTTTAAGTAGCGTGGAGCCCAACGTGGGGCTTAAACTCATGACCCTGAGATCAAGACCTGAGCTGAGATGAAGAGTTGAACACTTAACCAACTACCAACTGAGCCATCCAGGTGCCTCAGCATCTAATTTTTCTAATAGTGTATGTTTTACATTAAACCTTTGCAACTGTTTACAAACCTTACTCCTGTCATAGATAACGAGAGAATACCTGACATCTTGAGAAATATGCTGATTTTAGATCTTTTGACCACCAGTTTTGATCATAAAGATCTAAATATTTGCTTTCATTTCAAAAAGGTTTAATTTCAATTTTAACAGTAATTTCGGAGAATAAAAAAATGAAACTGACTTGTGGTAGCCAGCTACTTAATCCTGACATTAACCCCTCTGAAAGACTGAGGCTCACTTTTTGGTGCTGTCTTCTTCACCGCTACCTTCTTTTTAGAAACAGGGTTTGTGATTTCAGTTTCAGTTGAGAAATCAGCAGCCGGAGAACCTAGAGAAGGTGGTACCCTGTCCTTGGCACCATCAGCATCAAGGTCCATTACTTCAAATGGAAAGGAAAATAGCACATATAAGCAATACGTAAAAATCCATTTCCTGGTCTGAATTCCCATTTAAATACCAAGTCTGTGACTTCTCTAGAATATTTAAAACATACTCTTATAACTTTGTTCTCATTTCTGGATTCTTCATCAGATATTTTTTGTACCTCTAGCACCTAGCAAGCACGTGATTGATGACTTTCAGGATATTACGTGTAGAACCTGTTTCTGTGCAAAACTAACCCTAATGAACGACATCAAAGCAATGCTAACAAGAAGCCACATTTATCTTTCAAGGCAGGACTTGGATAATGTAGTCCAATTTAGAACCCAGCTAGACCCAAGTACCCCAGTGAAGCAGATATCTCACTATTTTTAATTAAATACATACCTGACGTGGCACTCTTCTGTGGCTTCGGTTCTTTGTTAGCCGGTCTAGAATAAAACAAAACAAAAAATCAACATCCTGACAACTAATTCTAAATGTGTCAAACAACAAAGAATGTATCCTTGACTATTGACAACAATCATGACAAGATCATGTTAGAGAAGATACTTACATTGGTGGGGAAGTTTTGGTCTTAACTGGGCTACCATCTGATGGCACAAAATCCTCATCTTGAATTTTTTCATCAAAATCTGAGAAATCGTCATCTGAATCCAAATCCACTGTAAATTTGGTTTTTGCTATAAAAAACATACATAGACAAAGAATAAAAGAGGGAAACAGAAATACGTAATCCACAGATTGCTATAACAATTCATGAAGATTAAGTTTTAGTTTAATATCCTAAAAGACTCTTTAGTTCTTCAAAAACTTAGTAATTGCTGCTCTAGGGTATAATCATTGCTGGGATTAGTGCCCTGAAGTGCACTGGCCCAGATCTTGCAGCACATCTAGCATGCCATTCGCTTGTGCTTACCTGCTGCTCTCCGCGGCTCTATCTCTCGTGGGGGGACATCAAAGTCACTTTCATTACTGCTCATATCTGATTCTGAATCAGACCAGGGGTTTCTCTTCTTTCCTTTTTTGATTGGTTTAAATGGCAACGTAGTTTGCTTCTTTGTCTTGGTACCTAGAAGGCAGATAGGAATTAACCACTTTCACATATTCTTAGCCACACTTTTCTCCATCTACCATTCACCCCTCTTTCACGTATTTATTGAGCTGTGCACTAGTATTGAGAATACAATGGTGAACGGAAATGGATATAGTCCCTCTTCCTATCGAGCTTACATAGCTTGGTCATCTAATCCCATAAATAAATAAAATGTGTTTATGTCTATGTAGGGTATGTGGCATGTGTGTGTGTGTGTGTGTTTAAATAAGGAGAGCTGCTCCAAAAAATGCTAGAGCTGAGATCTCAAGTTTAGAATAAACTAGTTGAAGGCAAGTGGGTGATAAAATATTACAGCACAGAAAAGAGCATGTACAAAGGACCTGTGGGGAATAACAGTATATTTAGGAAAATGAAAGAAATCCATTATGGTTAGGAAGCAGAAGTTGGGGGGAGAATGGCTGGTCTTGTTAAGGTTTTTATTTAATTTTTAAATTTTTATTTATTACTTATTTAAATAAGCTCTACATTCAACGTGGGGCTTGAATCCATGACCTCAAGGTCAAGAGTTGCATGCTCTACTGACTAAGCCATCCAGGAACTCCAAGGATTTTGTTTTAAACAAGGAACCAATATAGCCAGATTTGAATTTTAAAAAGTTCTCTCAGGCTGCAGGATATGATTGGAAAGGGAGCAAGAACAGATGCAAGATCAACAGAAGGCTATTTATTGTTGAAGTCAAGGCAAAGGAGACAATTCAAACAGAAAAGAATGGCTAGGATGAAACCTTGAGGGTGTTTCATGGCTCAGTAAGGAGGTTTAAAGTCACTAGTCCTGGCACAAAGACGAGGAGGGCAGCATCCTCATTGGTCTGATACCATCCTTCATATTCTTGTCAGTATACCTATCTACATCAGATTTCCTAGTTGAATCTAATCTTATCCAGCCTCCTCCAACAACCTGGTTTTCTATCTCTCTGTCATCTAGTTTAAGTTTTTCTTTTTTTTTTTTAACGTTTACACTATTTCCCAATATATGTGCCCCCCCCCACACCCCTGTTAAGGTCTTCTCATTGTCCCATGCATATTATATGCCCATTTTTCTTTTCTCAATCTAGAATACCTAAATCTTACCCACTTTTTAGGACTCTATCCCAAGTTTTACCTCTTACAAAGCCTCTACAATGTACATGCAACCACACTGATCTCGCCTTTCTCTCAGTTCCTACAATGGCTAGTATATACTGCTTTAACTTTCTTTCTTGATAAACCTCTTGAAGGTAAATGCCATGCTCTCTCACTTCTTGTGCCCTCACGTTATTTGAGGGTAATGGGAATATGAATGCTTAAACCTCAACTGATTCATTGGTTTTATATGCGAATAGACTGGTAGCTAGGTTTAAAGTTAATATAATTTTGCACAGTTTGGCATACTTTTATTACTTCTTTCGTTTAATACTAAGATGTTTCCATTTGTTTTATTCATCTTTCTATTCCCCAGAGAACTGAGCACACATCATCTATTAAAAGTAGATATTTGGGCCGCATGGGTGGCTTAGTTGGTTGAGCGTCTGACTCTTGATTTTGGCTCAGGTCATGCTCAGGTCATGGGATTGAGGCCCACATCAGGCTCCGCACTGAGCATGGAGTCTGCTTGAGATGATCTCTCTCTCCCTCTGCCTCTCTCTGCTCGTGCATGCTCTCTATCTCAAAGTAAAAAAAAAAAGTAGATAGTCAAGGTCGGATTTACAGATCAATCAATGAATAGAGTTGAGGATCCATAAATAAATCTTAATATTTATGACTAATTGATTTTTGACAAGGGTGAAGACAATTTAATAGGGAAAAAAGGGTTTTCGATACAGTGCTGGGACAACCGGATATCCACATGCAATATAAAGAAGTTGGACTCCTTCCTAATGCCACTTACAAAAATTAATCACAGACCTATGTAAGAGCTAAAACTAAAACTCTCAGAAGAAAACATAGGGGTAAATCTTCATGATCCTGGATTTGACAAAAGATTAGATAGGATACCAAAAACACAAGCAACAAAAGGAAAAAGAGAAGATAATTTAGATTTCACCACAATTAAAAACCTGTGCTTCAAAGAACATCATTGAGAAAATAAAAAAGATAATCTACAGGAGAAAATATTTGAGAATCATATATCTGATAAAGGACTGGCATCTAGAATACATAAAGAAATCTTACAATAAACTCAACAAAAACAAAAGACAAACAACTAAAAATATGGGTGGGGTGCCTGGGTGGCTCTGTTAAGTGTTGGACTTCAACTCAAGTCATGATCTGGCAGTTCGTGAGTTCGAGCCCCACTTGGGCTCTGTGCTGACAGTGCAGAGCCTGGAGCCGGCTTCAGATTGTGTCTCCCTCACTCTCTGCCCCTCCCTCAATCACACTCTGTTCTCCCTTCTCTCTCAAAAATAAATAAACATTAAAAAATTTTTTTCTAAATAAAATAAAGGGACGCTTAGGTGGTTTAGTCAGTTGGGCATCCAACTTCGGCTCAGGTCATGATCTTGCGATTTCCGAGTTCGAGCCCTTAGATGTGCTCTGTACTGACAGCTCCGAGCTTGGAACCTGCTTCAGATTCTGTGTCTCTCTCTCTCTGCCCCTCCCCTGCTCATGCTCTCTCTCTCTCAAAATAAACATTAAAAAAAAAAAAATGGGCCAAGGGTCTGAATAGAGATTTTTCCAAAGAAATAGAAAAGGCCAACAAGCAACATGAAAAGCTACTCGGCCATTAGCTAATAGGGAAATTTCACTAGGATGGCTAGAATGAAAGAGTGACAATGAATTAACAGTGTTGGTGAGAGGATGTGGAGAAACTGGAACCCTTCTACATTGCTGGAGGGAATGTAAAATGGTACAGCTGCTGTGAAAAACAATGCGGCAGGTTCCTAAATTTTAAACATAAAAAACCATTATCACCTAGCACAATTCCACTCCTAGGTATTTACCCAAAGTCAATCAAAACATAAGTCCACGGGGACACTCAGGTGGCTCAGTCAGTTAAGCATCTGACTCCTTATCTCAGCTCAGTTCTTGATCTCAGAGTCATGAGTACGATCCCCTGTGTTGGGCTCCACACCCAGCGTGGAGCCTACTTAAAAACAAAGCAAACAAACAAACCAACCCATGAAGTCAACATAAATACTTATATATGAATGTTCATAGCAGTGTTCACAATACACAAAAAGTGGGAACAAGCTAGATACCTATCAACCGATGAACAAATAAATAAAATGGGGTATATCCATACTATGGAATACTATTTGGCAATAAAAAAGAATGAAGTATTGATACATGTGATACATGTTACTACATGGATCACCCTTGAAAACATGCTAAGTGAACAAAGCCAGGCACAATAGACCACATATTATATGATTCCATTCATATGAAATGTCCAGAATAAGTAAACCTAGAGACAGAAAGTAGATTAATGATTGCATAGGGGAGGGGAAATTGTGAGTAAGTGGGGAGTGACCATTAATGGGTAGAGTGTTTCTTTTTGGGACAAAAAATTATTTTAAGACTGTTTAAAACTGTTGAGTATATTGAAATGATTGAATGGTATATTTTAAATGGATGAATTTGATATGCGAATATCTTAATGAAAATGTTAAAAAAAGGAGATACTCAGTGAAGGCATCATTGAATAGTAAAATTCTTTTTTAAAAAATATTTATTTTTGAGAGAGAGAGAGAGCACAAGCTGGGAAGGGCAGAGCGAGGGACGGAGGGGGAGAGACACAGAATCTGAAGCAGGCTCCAGGCTCTGAGCTGTCAGCACAGAGCCCAATGTGGGGCTCAAACCCACAAACTGTGACTTGCCTGAGCCTAAGCTGGACGCTTAACCAACTGAGCCACTCAGGCTCCCTGGTTAGTAAAGTTCTTAAGTTTAATTTACTGGGTGTTCAACTCTAGGGGTAATACAAACATGACTAAGATGTGCTCACTGTTCTCAAAAAGCTTTATATAATATATATCAGGGCCTTATAACTGGTTAGAAAGTGAAATCTAATAAACTGAGTGTGTTTTCTTTAGATTCCCAACTAAGGAATTCAAGTTGCCAAATTAACGAATTATTTCAAAATGATCTCTTCTAAAATAAATCAGATCCAAGGACAGTATTAGGGAGGTTCAAGTAAATTTCAGACATAGTTCTCCATCATGTTACTCAGTAGGGAACAGGTATGCGGGATGTACTAGGGAACAGACACAATTTAATCTCAACTCTATACATTTTACTTAAAATGTTTTAATACCTGGTTCTCTTTTCTGTTTCTTCTCCAACCTTTGTTTCAGACCTTCTAGTTCCATGCCGTCCTCTTGAGGGCTTCCTTCAGTGTTTTCGCTCTAAAAGAGAGCAAGACAAAGATGGTCAAGTTCTGTCAACTTATTATTTGGAATAATGTAAGGTCAAATATACAAATATATATCTGGCCAAAGAGTGATTTTTTCTTTAAGTTTTGGTTAAGAGCTTTGAATAAAGGGTACAGGCATGAGTTTTTCAAGATACTTAAACATCAAAAAAAAATTAGGCTCACAGAAAAGAAAGGTAACGATTAGATATAGGAGAACTTACAAACTATGGGATTAGAAATTTTATATAGTATCATTTATTTAATTTTAAGTTGAAATAGGTTTCAAGTATTTTATGTATAACTTTTCAAGAGTGTTACCTTAATTTTCTTTTTAATTTTCTTTTCTGCCTCTGCTTTCATTTCTATGGTCACTCGGGGGATGACTCTTTTCCCGCACGGAGAAGGCAAAACTTCAGCCATCTGTATTTTTTTCCCCTTTGCTTTCCCCCCTTTCCCAGGAAGTCCTATTTGTTCTTCTTGTTTTTCCTTTGTTTCAACAGCCTACAAAGGGGTAAAAGAAAGCGAGTTTATAAGCCAACAAAGACAAAACAAAATCTAGGCTAGTTGTAAGAACAGAATAAAAGGCACAGTCAAACTGATTTCGATTTGTTACATCTTAATATAAAATTAAAAAAAAATTTATGTATGTATGTATGCAATCTCCAAATCCAGGGTGGGGCTTGAACTCAGGACCTCAAGATCAAGAGTCACATGCTCTTCTGACTGAGCCAGCCTGGCACCCCACGTCTTAAGGTAAATTTGTGATAAACTGTACAACTAAGTATAACACTAATAATAGTGATATATAATTAAGGCCCACTTTAACAAGCGTGGAGACAGAAGATTGGGTTCTAATCTTGATTCCACCATTTAAGCTTCTGAAGATAAAAAGGAGGAACTAGGTTAGGGATAAAACACATAGGTACATATATACATATTTGTAAACTTAAATAAGTGAGAAAGGGTTGAATTCTACTTGTACATCCACACTTAAGGGTAATAATATCAAACTGTATGGTAAGCATTATAGTTTAGTTTATGAAATGCTTTTATCTTGAAATAATTTTGGAAAACAAAGCAAATTAGTGAGATTTAGGTAACAAAGTATCTTCTGAAACTGATTAGCCAGGCCTGAAGGTAAATATCTTTGTCCTTTTAGGTTGACTTAGGGCACTAGGCTGGTCTTCTTACACACTTAAATTCTTTATCTTCTCAGTCTCAATAAGTCAGAAATCAACTCCTGCCCTTTGCTCTCTTTGTCCAAAACATTCTAGGTAGTATGCTTCCCAGCATCATTTACTTTATCCTAACAATCCGTTCTTTTCTGGGTTATCTTGGAATGTTTCTTTATGCCTCTTATATTCTCTCTATTGCCAATTGTGAAATTTCTTGACAAAGAAATAGAATATACTATCTCATTAATAAAAACTCTTGGGGCACCTGGGTGGCTCAGTCCATTAAGCATCTGACTCTTGATTTCGGCTCAGGTCCAGATCTTGTGGTTTGTGAGTTTGAGCCCCAAATTGGGCTCAGTGCTGACAGTGCAGAGCCTGCTTGGGATTCTCTCTCTCTTCCCCCCACCCCACTGGCCCCTCCCCTGTGCTCGCTCTCTCAAAAATAAACAAATAAACTTAAAAATAATTTAAAGAAAATAAAAATAAAAACTCTAACACAGACATTATAAACTACATACCTCTAGCTCTTCAATAAAAGCAGCCAAGTCTTCTCTCCACAAATCTGATGGACTCTTTCTCTTTAATGTTTCTAGCTCTTGCTCCTTCATAAGATAGTCAGAAAATTAAGAGTTACTTTATGGGCATAAATAAATAGCGCACAATTTTCATGAAGCAGTTTTTGCTTTCACTACTAAAACAACTAAGCAACATGTACCCTCTACCAATAACTCACTTTTTCATTTCTCAGCTTGCACAGTTCATCCTTCTTTTCCTTGGTGAGATACCAAAGAGGCATATCAAGAAGGTAGTTGAAGGTTGGTCCAGAATCTTTTACAGAGTCACCCTTTTCAGCTTCGTTTTCATTGTCACTCTCTTCATTTTCTTCTTCATCTGGTACCTAAAGGAGGAATTAAAATGTAGCTTAAACAGGACATGTGAAACAGAGACATTAGATTATACGCAGTCTTTAATAACACAGAAAAATGCTAACCAAGAAATTACCTTCTGCTGAGCTTCTTTCCAAGCCTTCACAGGATCAGAATCATAACCCCTCTGAATCAGAACTTTAATTAATTCTTTCTTAGGCTTATTTTCTATTAAAAAAAGTAAACATAGATAATGGTTTTGGGCATAAGGTTGTACCATATTATTAATTCAAAAGATTAAAACGAAAAATTAAACTGTCTTTGTCTTATATAAATTTGTATATCCTGGTATAGACAGAAGTCTTTTCCCCAAACCACTGTGGATGTAAATTATCACAAGGGAGGAAGTCAAATCATATATGAGACTGTGGACCTAATCATAACTCTTAAAAGAATAGAAGAAATCATACCTTTGTTTCTGGTAAGTCTCTACCTCAATTATACTCCCTTTTTAACATTTCGACATTTGATTGGGCAAGTTTTTAGTGCCACCAACCCAACCATTGAGTTCTCCGTACTGTATCCATTTCCTTTTTCTCTTCCAAGGGCTACTGAGGCCAATTTATTACACTTTGAGGGATATTGAGTTACTAGCTACTGATATTTCAGAATGAATTTCTGAGTGCCATCTTTTATTAATTAATTTGATACTGATTACATGTTTAGGCCCTCCACATTTTTATACTCAAGAACATTGGACAGTTGCATTATTTCATCTAAACACAATCTTTACTTTTAGTTTTCTTTGAGTCATGTCCAATATTACTCATTTTAGCCTTGCCTTAAGCAACAGTCCTATGAAATTAGGGAGCTGACAGTGTTATTAGTTTTAAAAATATTCATGAAATTGAACATGTAACTATTAAGTTAAACATTTTTGTGTACCACCAGAAAATTATTCTGTGTCACCAGGAACTCATGTTGCCATGTTTTGGGACTTGCTCCTTTAACCCATAAGTTAGTTAACGTAGCTTTCCTACTTAGCCCTGGCCAGGGTTGAGCTATTTTCTTTTAACCTTCCTTATACCCCAGCTTTTATCAGAACTGTTTTCTTCTTAGTTACTTAAACTGTGACTTAGTTGCTTCTAGAAAGTCTTTTTTTAAAAAAAATTCGAGACACAACTCAGTACACAATTTACTTGTAATATAAGCCATTTATAATCTTCCTTCTAGCCTTTTTTTCCCCTATCAGACCTAACTTCTCTTCTCTTGATTACTTTACACAGGTACTTTTTCTAGCTCTCTATTCCATCTAAATGTCAACTAAATATTGATTTCTCGAGATGCTCAATCTAAGATATCTTGTTCAAACTATAAATGCCTTGGTATTTAAAATAAATGCTTGTATAAGTGACCAGCTGGATTTTGCCCTCCCTCCCCACCATTATTCTCTCTAAAAATGTTTAAAGTTTGGCATAATTGTGTAGACAGTTATTATTCCAAAAACATACCAATGATTATTTTGCCATCTATTTTCTCTAAGATAAAGCGAGCCTGGTTGTTCAGTTTAGCAGATTCAGCACCAAGCATTCCTAGTAGCCATTCTTTTCTTAATCCATAATACTTAAGCCTGAGTTCAAAGAAGTCTCTTAGAATATCCAACACTGTGTCATATTTCTTTAAACATCCTACATGGTCAAAAAGCACCTAGAAAAGAAAAATAAGATTGGAGCCAAGAACAGATAAATTGGCTAAACTTTAATGGTTTTAGAGAAATGAATTTATTCTTTGGAAAGATAAGACATACCATAGAGTTGCATGTGAGACTAGTTTGGAGTTTGAAGACTTTGTGTAGTCCCACTCTCTCTGCCTCTGCCAGTTTCTCTTCAGTCATCTTCACAACAAACTTCACAGTGGTGTCTGTATGGTATTCCCTATAATCGGTTATGAGAGGTGGTGTCTTCTCAGTGCCATTCAACATGGGTTCTAGAACCTGTTCTTTATATGTCTAAAGAAAGATAGAATAATCCTTTTGTTAAGTGTCTAAAACACAGGCTTATGAGTATTCAACAAGTAGTAGTACAAAGTGTTTCCCTGATCATAAAAATCAAAGAAAAAAAATCCACAGTTACGTACCTGGGTCCATGTTCTGATGGGAAGCTCTGAGATTTCAATGGTTGTGGAATTAAGAATAGCCACTTCACCACTGATCACATATTGATTTGGAGCCAGCTCTTCAATCGTACCCCTGAAGTTCTTGTAACTTGGAAGCTAAATTGGTATTTTAAAGAAGAATAGGTTTTCTAAATGTGACACTAAAAACAGAAATCCCCCACAGTATTAAACAATAAATCTAATAAACATTAAAGTATGAAATAAATTTTTTGTGTCCTCTTTAACCATATAGCCTGCTGAATGGAAACCCAGAGGAAAACGAAGGTTCCTGATAAACACAGAATAATTACCATTGGCAAAGGTTCTTCTCCATCCATCAGACGCCTGATATTATTTACAACTTCACGAATATCAAAGTTGGGGATTTTGCAGGACCACCCAGTACCGATTCCTTCAGCACCATTTATCAGCACCATAGGTATAATAGGAATATACCATTCAGGTTCAACACGTTGATTGTCATCATATAAAAACTTTAATGTGTGATCATCTTTTGGTGGAAATAACAACCGAGCCAAAGGGCTAAAGAAAACAATCAAAGAAGGTTATTTTATAAATATACTGGCTTTGATACTTAACTTGTGAAAAGGACAAGTCTTGTCTCATATTTATGCATAAAAATCACCTTGGCTTTAGTTGCTGACTAATAATTGTTTAACAATATTTACTGAGCACTTTGTATGTGCTAAGCACTGCAGACATAAAGTCTCTAAGGAGCTCACAGTCTATTACAGGGAGATAGACAACGCACATACATTTTGTCAGGTGGTGGGGTAAATGCTAAGAACAAAGAAAAAGTACATAAAATGACTGAGTATGTTAAGGAATGGTAACACCTTCTGAAAGGATAACATTAGAGGAGAGAAGAAATAGAGAGAATGAACCATCATGTGGTTATCTGGAGAAGGAGTAGTGCAGTGCAAGCAGACGGACCAGTAAGTTAAAGGCCCTAAAGAGAATGACTGGCACGTATGCGTATAGGCAGAGGCCAGGTGTGTTTGGAATAGAGGTAGTATGGATGGAATGAAACCATATGCGGAGTAGGCACAAAGATCATGTAGGTCCTTTAGATTTTGCTCTTAACGAAGCAGTTGGAAGATTCTGAACCAGAGTGGCCCATTAAAAAAATGTAATTCGCTGCCATAAGGATGAAGGATGAGGATGAAAGAAAGACAGTAGACGATAATATAGTACTTCAGATAAACGGACTGCCTTGTTTTTTTCTAACGCAAAGCCCATAGGATTTGCTGAAGAATTGGATACCAGTGTGAAAAAAGGTGACTCCAAGGTTTTTAGTCTGAGAATTAGAACGATGGCATCCCATTTACTGAGACAGGAAGGCTAAGAATTTTGTTTCGGACTTAGGTTTGAGATGCTTATTAGACATCAAGTGGTAAATTTTGAGAAGGTAGTCAGCTCTAAGAGATTCAGGGTTGGAACTGTGAGTCTAGATGGATGGGGTATCATCCATAGGAAGTGAGTGTAGCTAGTGGAAAGAGAGCTAACGAAGGAGCTTTGGTGCAGGCCAGTAGTCAGAGGCTGGGAAGATGAGAAGGACCCAGCCAAGAGATGAATAAGGAAGAAAGCCAACAGTCTAATGTGTTAGAGGCCAAATAAAGAAGAGTTTCAAGGAGGATGAAGTGATTATCCAATGCTGCTGAAAGGTTGAATAGGGATGACAGCTGAAAATCGACCATTCGTAGTGATTTTCCATAGACTTATAAAGGAAGTAAAATTTCAACTGTGGTATTTCAGAGGAATTAAGCTCTTCTTTATCCTGGCCCCAAGTCTACAGCAGGGTTTCCCAACCTGAGCACTGACATTTTGGGTCACATTATTCTTTGCTGTGGGGGGCTGTCCTATGCATCATAGGGTGTATCTCTGGCCACTGTCCTCTAGATATAGCACGGCTACCCTAGTCATGACAATCAAAAATTTCTCCAGACACTACTACGTCTTCTGGGAGACAGGGTGGTGCAAAAATCTACCCTGGTACCCTGGTTGAGAACCACTGCTCAGTAGGATGAAAGAAAATAAAATACAAGAAATAGAAGTAAAAACATTAGTTTGGCAAGAAAACAATATTTGTAAGAAATTCAAAGGCATAGCTCTCAAACTGAAACAGAATTTAGACTCTCTGCTTATCATAAAGAGTAGCATAATTAGACATTAATGAACTAGCTTAAAAAAATTAATACTCTAAGCATTTACATCAAAAGTACATTTTCTGATTAACTGAATTTATATGTTTTCGGTCAACTAATTACTTCAAAATTAGAAATGGCAATTCACTAGAAATTGAAAGCCTACCCACCTGAGCATTGTGAAGATGTATCGAGGACTAGCAGAATCCTTACCACCATGCAGCCTGGTACCAAACTGACCAATGGGCTGCAAGAGGTTCAGATTATTGCTACCCACAAAATTCTGAGCCAAATTGATAATGGTCATCATTAGTGACATCTGGGGATGGAAAAAGATTCATTAATCTGATCTGTAGGCTCTTAATTACATATATCCATTATTATAACTAAACCTCACTATAATCGTGTAAGGTTTTATGACATATAGATGTTTTTGATTCTTCCCAGATAAATACATGGCAGACGTACCTAAACTTAAGACTTCTGGCTCTAAGTTGAGGGCTCTTGCCTTCTAGTAATTTTTATCAAGTCCTACCTAACCCTAAAGGCGTAGCTTTCTTCTTCACCCTCAGCAGAATGAAATATTTCCACCTTTGTGTTACAACACTTTGCTCATTTCTATTCTAGCATGCATCACTTTATTCTATAGTTGTGTGTATGTGTGTTGGCCCTCTGGTTAAACTGTGATTATACTTTGAAGTAAGGAACATATTTGATTTTTTAATATATACCTGGTACATGGTGAGCATTCAACAAATGTTTGTGTGAACATTTACCTGAATGCCCACTATATTTTCACTGAAAGTGACAAGCAAAATAATCATTACATTTAAAGTACTAGAAACCTATAGGCAACCTAATTCTTTAAAATATAATGAAAGCGTGGGCGCCTGGGTGGCTCAGTCAGTTGAGCGTCCAACTTCAGCTCACGTCATGATCTCACAACTTGTGAGTTCCAGCCCTGCATCAGCATTTACATCAAGCTCACTGCTGTCAGTGCAGAGCCCACTTTGGATCCTCTTTCCACCACTTCCCCCCACCACCCCACCCCTCACCTGCTTGCTCTGTCTTGAAAATAACATTTAAAAATATTTATATATGAATGCAAAAAAGCAATTTAATCACAAAATCTATAAAAAGGAATATATTTGTGTAAAGTCAAACAATTCAGACATATAAAAAATTGGAAAGTTGTCTTTTTCAATCGACAGGGATAACCAAAGTTAACAACCTGAAGCACACCCTTCTAGATATTTTACTTTAGGTATTGTTCTGGCTCTTTTTCTCTGCACAGACAACAGACTGGATATTCTCAATGTTAGTACACACAGATTTACTTCAGTTATATCATTGACTCCAGGCATAGTCAGGCATAGATGTGTCACAATCTAAAATAAGTTACCAACTGATAGATATTTTTAATGTCTACATTTTAGAATCAGTTATATCAAACATTACTAAATATCTCTGAACATAGATCTTGTAGATTTATGAGTACCCTTATCAGGATATTATTTTTAGAAATAGATTTGTTAGGTCCAAGGGTAAACACATTTATAGTTTGACAGATTTCAGCAAGTTGTCCTCTACTATGGATGAACCAGTGTTCATCTTACCAAGTACTCTCACTAAGTGTTTGGGAAATGTTATTACAGGTATTACTGTTATAATACTTTCTGGAAACATTATGGATTGTGTGTTTACCTCACCATGATGATAAGAGGACATCTCAGCCACTGACCCAGCTAACTGGGCAACCTTCACCTCTCGCTTGTCATTCCGTTTGAAACAGGTAAACAAAACCTTTCTTTGACCTGGTTTCAAACCTTCAAAATGAAAGAAGTGCAAATATTAGTATCCTCAATTTAGCCATTTCTGGACATTGATTTCTATGTATGATAGAAACAGGCTAACGAATTGGAACTCACCATCCACCATAGATGGAATAGATCTCTCATTATCAGAATTTGAGAACAGGATAAGTTCCTTGTTTATGAAGTCATTGTATGTCAGATATGTGGTAGTTTGCCCATACAAGTAATCCTGAGGGACCAAAGAGAGTATTATATGATCTAGTTTAAAATAAAAAAGATCACTGGTCTTAACAATATTTAACACCAAAAATAAAGCAATGAAATCTTTCAGCATATCATTTGTATAATTCTTAAGTCCCTCAAAGATACAGAATTATGCAGACATATTTTACAGGTTTTAAAGACAAAATCAGTGTAATTGCTGCACAATTAGGAAAAAGTGCATTGCCTTTGCAATTTCTTTCAGACCCCAAACATTTATGCAGCAGTCGAAATAATCACATTTATATAGTTATCTATTATTAAATTTTTTACTGAAATAACTAGTCATTGTATTGTAGGATGTATAAGATTTTTTTTACCTCAGGAAGGCCAAGTAACTTCCGCTGCCTTCTGTCCTCCATGAAATGAGTTAACCATTCCTTTCGATCATCTATCTGTTTCTTGCTAAAGGCCTACAAATTAGAGATAAAAAAACTGATACAAATAGGTTCTAAAATATCTCTTGTATAAAAACTAAGCAAACATATGGTCCCTTTCTCTAAGATATGCTTACCCAAAACATTTCATATTCTAGAAAACATTCTATTGTATAAAAATTTATGTTTCAATCGACTAACTAGAGTAGTGATATATAAAACCAGAAGGTTATGTATGAAACAGAACACAAACTGACCAGGCTGATGGCAGCATCATCTTCAGGACCAGAATATTTGAATTGAATACGATGTCTTTTCATATCTGCAAAGTATTCTTTAGCTTCTTTTGATGTGCTGGTGCCCAAACCTATACAACCAAGAATACCAAGTTCTCCATATAATCTTGTACAGTGGTATATAACAAAATGAGAAGTTCTATACAGGTTTCCTTACAAACCTTTGTAGTACTTGACTTTCCATTTTTTATGATTTGGTGTAGAACTCTTCCATTCTTCAAATTCAGGAAGGCTGTAGAATGCCATTTCTTGCTTGTTTTTAGACACCTGTGGTAAAGAACATACTGCTATGGGTTTGCACATTGCTAGGTCCCCTGTATACTGTACATTGCCGGGCTTATATGTGTATAAAGAGTTGAATAGAGCCTTAGAATAATCTATTATGGTAATTTAGAAGTTAATATACCTTTACAATGGGAGTGATAAATTCTTCCAGAAAACGATGCCGCAGAAGAGAGGGCCAGTTGTGATGGATAAAATTAATCAGCAAGCCTTTGATATGGGAACCATCTTGGTCCTAGAAATATTTGGAAAGCCAAAACACAGAAGAATTATTCTGAGACTAAAAAAAAAAAAATTATGAATGACCTACTGGTAATTTCTCAAAAACTGTTCTATGGGGATTAAAAAAAAAAGAAAACCCACCCACTTCGTCTGTATATGTAATATATACATATGTGATGAATATAGCTCCAAGTTAAGTAATTTCCTTACATAAGAGGAAAGCAATAAACTGTAAGACATGTTTAATTTCGTGTAACAATCTAAATATTTGAAAGCAAATCTGACCTGATCTGTCATAATCATTATCTTCCCATAACGAAGAGTCTTCAATGAATCTTCATCTTCATAGTTTTTCTTGTACTGAAGACCCACAATCTTGATGATATTGTTAATTTCAGCATTTTCCATGATCTGAAATAGACATATACCAAAAAAGGGAGTTTTGTTTATAAATTTGAGAAGATCAAAGAAATAGGCCAATATACATTGTTTGGGTTTTCTTGAGCTTCAGTATTTTCAGTTATTAGCCTATATACTTTAGGTAAAGTCAGAAAGATCTATAAGATATGCTATGATGTACCCAATTTCTTAAAATAATAATAAACTATCTAAAATATATTTCAAAATGCCAGTGAGGGAATGAAATATGAGCATGAAGTCCTGCATTATAAAACTAGATTTAGATTCTAAAGATGGTTCTACCTGTTTATGAGAAGCTTCTCGAACATTGAGTATTTTTCCTCTAAGCGGGAAAACCCCATATTTGTCTCTCCCAACCACACCAAGGCCTGAAACAGCCAAAGTTTTAGCTGAGTCTCCCTCAGTCAGGATAAGTGTACACTCATTGGAGTTTCGACCCCCTAAAATAAAAATACACAAATTAATATTGGCACGTTTAGTTGAACCTCAAACATACTAACTCAGATGTGCTATTAATAGTTTTGTGATAAAACACTAATAAGTAGATATATATTAGAACTAAAGTTCAGAATTAAAAAAAATCCTAGTTTCTTAGACTAATTTCTTTTTCTTTTCTAAAAAGATTTTAAAATAGTCTCCACACCCAACATGAGGCCTCTCACACAACCCTGAGACCAAGAGTCACACACTCCACTGACTAAGGCAGCCAGGTGCCCTCTTAGACTAATTTCTCATGATATTTATACTGTTATTGAACATTCATTTGATATTATGTCAAAGAATATTTGCTAGTGATGGGATTCAGAACATAATACCCCAAAATAGGGCACTTGGCATATTGAATATTTTAAGCTGAATTGAAATAGATCATGAGACCCTCTTGTGAGAGGTGCCCTCCATATACCATAGAGGAAGGGAACACTCTTATCTCCCAGAGTGACACCCAGAAGAATTTGAGCGAACAGGCTCACTGAGCTTCCCTCCTCCTTACTATACTTAGTTCATACACTTTGCCCTTAGCATATATTTTCCAGTCTTCCTCAAACCTAATGTAAAAAAACTCAGGTTTAACTGTTTCTTTGGGTCTTCATTTCCCTATGAAGGCTCCTGTGTCAAGTAAAATTTTTATTAAATAAATGTGTATGCTTTTCATCTATTAATCTGTCTTTATCAGTTTAATGTTTAGACCCAGCCAGGGACCTAAGAGGGCTGAGGAAAACCTTTTCTCCCCTACATTAGCTAATAGATCACTATATAGATATTCTTATTTTATACTCTTAATAGTCATCTCAACATTATTGTAATAGTCAAAAATTAGAAATGATCTAAATATTCAATAACAGGGAATTGGTTGATTTTTTTTAAAGTGATGCCTTTTCAAAAAGTTTATTTATTTATTTATTTATTTAATAAGGAAATCTCTACACCCAGTGTGAGGCTCAAACTTATGACCCTGAGATTAAGAGTCACATGCTCTTCTGACTGAGCCAATCAGGCGTCCCAAATTGGTTGATTTTTACCAAGTAAAAATATTCCGTTGAATATTATATGTCAACAGGAAAGTACCCACGGTATGCTGTTAATGAATAAAACAAATAACTGCACCAAAAGATTTGAAGTTTGGAAGCATTATTAATTGTGTACCTGCATCATTGGCATCATCGAGTTTGGGAATTCCCTTGATCCTGTTATGTTTTACAGCTGAACACTTCTTGTTTAACTGGACTTGGGCCTTAAATTTCACCCAGTTTAGTATGCTTTCCACAATACCACAGCCAATTGCCTGAAAATGAGAAGATACATGTTAGGGAAGAAGAGTTCTGTCAGAATCTAGAATACAAATGAGCTCCTATAAAAATAAAAATAATTCAAAGTTTAAAGAGAGGCAAAAAAATAATCTTCAGACAGGATGACAGGTCTTCCTGTCTTATGTTATCGTTAACTGAGGGAACTCAGTCCTTTGGGCTCATTCATTTAATATTTACTGACTACGTACTTACATTGTGCTAGGCACTGAGATCCATGTTGGAGATTTAGTGGTTAAAACAAATTGGTCATGGTCCTTGTCCTCATGGACTTGAAGATACAACAAAGAAGATGGAAATCAAATGGGAAATTACAAGTGTGGTGAGTGTTATGGATAAGTGAAAAGTGTGCTATATCTAATAATGTATGTCCACTGTCATAATGGAACCAACTTAGTTGGGGAGAAGGGTAGAAAGTAAAGGCTTTCCTAAGGAAATGACATTGAAGATTTAAAGTAGTTAGCTAAGTAAGAGCATTCCAGGAAGGATACCATGTGGAAAAGCTCTAAGGAAGAGTACTAATGCTTCTGAGTAATTTGAAGCCAGTAGGACTGAAGCTTAGATAACATCAGAAAAAGTGGCACTGAGATGAGGTTGGAGATGGCAGGGTCTTGTAGGCCACATTAAAGAATTTGAACTTTTTAAATTTGATTCCTTAAGAGTACCACGAAAAAATGACTGAAATGTTATAAACATCAAGAATCTATTATAGGGGCACCTGGGTGGCTCAGTCGGTCGAGCGGCCGACTTCGGCTCCGGTCATGATCTCTCGGTCTGTGAGTTCGAGCCCTGCATAGGGCTCTGTGCTGACAGCTCAGAGCCTGGAGCCTGCTTCGGGTTCTGTGTCTCCCTCTCTCTCTGCCCCTCTCCTACTCACACTCTGTCTCTATGTCTCAAAAATAAATGAATGATAAAAAAATTAAAAAAAAAAAAAGAATCTATTATAGTAATATAGAAAAGAGGTGATAGTGAGAAGTTATTGAGGTATCCAAAAGATGAGTCTTACTGGTTGGATTAGAGAGAAGGCAGGGTGGTAAAGAGAAGCCTCCCACCTTTGTTTATGCAATCTAGTGTTTAGTTGGAGCCTTTTACTAAAACAGGAAATAGTTTTGTTTTTGGGGAAGCTCCTTGTGTAGAGGTCAGTGAGTATAGAGAGAACTGATTCGGTTTTGTATGTGTCAACTGAGAGCCAACTTTAGGCATTTGATGTTTGGTAAGCAGTTAAATGGGCTGAATTCAGAAGTGATCTAAATGAAATGGTGATATGTAATGGGGAAATTTAAGCATATGGATGGTAACGAAGGCTGTAGTAAGACCAGTGACGTGAAAGCTATTTTTTATTTCCTTTGCAGAGGCAGAAGACCTGTGGGAGGAATCTTTTGTTTTTGCAGGGGTGGGAAGGGCAATGGACAACAAAGTAAGGTTCTTATATCTGTCTAAGTACTCACAGCTTTGATGAATTTTTCACTTAATTGGCATGTTGATCCGAAGCTCTTGACTTGTAAAGTCATGTTCTCTTTTGTCTGAGAATCAAAGGTTGGGTTTTCGATTAAGGCATTCACAAAAATCCACATGTGATTTTTCACCTGCGGGAAAAGTTGACATTACATCACTAAAAACTTATGCTTTATTTATAGCCCTTCTCTTCTTCCTTGTCTTTAGAAAAAGAAAAAACTGCCAAAATACCATACCTGATGTGCTTTTACTGCAACTCCACCCTTGTTCTTCTTTTTCACAACGTCAACAAGTTTAGTCACAATCTGATCAGCTACATAATCTACATGTCTGCCACCCTAATGGGGAAAAATACCAAAATTGTAAAGCTCAGGATCCTCAAAATTATAACAATAACCAAATAATTAAAACAATCTAATTTAGCTCTCTTTATGCCAAGGTAGTTGAATATTCAAATTCATTTTATATATTAAAAATAAGAACACTTCTATGTAAAGATAAACCATGATTAAAACAAAAATAAAATTACCTTGGAAGTAGCAATGCTGTTGACAAAGCTAATTTGCTGAAAGCCTTTTTCACTCATTGTTAAGCATACTTCCCACCTGGGGTTTACTTGTTCATGGATAATTTTCAATGGATTGCCAGTTTCATCTACTTTATCCTTCAGATACATATCTACATAGCTACGGAATCCTTTTATCTGCACAGAAATTAAAAGTTATGGTATTAGAAAAAAGTTATAAAAAGCATTCAATGATAGACGAGGATTTTTCAAAACCGGTGAAATAATGTTCACTGATGGGCATAAGAGAATGGTCATTAAAGTGCATAAAAGGATTTCTTTAGGAGACTGTTTGAGAACGACGTTTCCTTTAGTGAGTTTAAAAGAGCTAAGTAAAAGGATATGGCATACTGTTTTCTTTACAGGAGCGTATTTGAGAAGTGATTAGGAAAAAATTAAAAAAAAAATTTTTTTTTAAATGTTTTTATTTATTTTTGAGACAGAGAGAGACAGAGCACGAGTGGGGGAGGGGCAGAGAGAGAGGGAGACACAGATTCCGAAGCAGGCTCCAGGCTCTGAGCTGTCAGCACAGAGCCCGACGCGGGGCTCGAACTCACAGACCGCGAGATCATGACCCGAGCAGAAGTCGGACGCTCAACCGACTGAGCCACCCAGGCGCCCCAGGAAAAAATTTTTTTTAAATGAGGAAAAAAAAAAATCAATTTTGCCTCTGATGATCCTCTAAAGTCTTTCATTGTCCTTAATACCTCAGAGAATACTTACGGGCAGCTTATTTCCATTGAGAAAGACTTTGACATCTTTAGTGGATCCAGCAATATCATATGCTCTTCTGACCATTAGTGCAACAATATCTTTGTCCAGGCTTTGCATTTTAAACTTGGACAAATCAGGCTGGAAGGTAATACATGTATAATCTTCCCCATTGAAGGGCTTGAGTTCCATCTCACCAGCCCTCCCCATGTTATCCATCCACGTCTGTCAAGTAAAAAATAGAAAAGATAAAAAAATTCAAGCCTTTTCACAATGAACTAGAACTAAACACAAATTTAAAAGTCCTAAAAAATAACCTAATATATGTTTATGAATAATTTTCCATGATTTAATAGCTTAATAAATCACATTAAGTTAAACCAACCATTAATGCTGTTATAAATTGTTAAAGTATTATTTGTTTATTTTAAATGTTTATTTCTTTATTTTTGAGAAGAGATAAAATGAGTGGGGGAGGAGGGGGGCGGTGGGTCCTAAGTAGGCTCTGTGCTGTTAGCATGGAGCCCGATGCCGGGCTCAAACTCATGAACCAGGAGATCATGACTTGACCTGAAGTTGGATACTTAACCGACTGAGCCACCTGGGCACCCCACTGAAGTACAATTTATAATGGAAGCACAAGATACTCCTTTACTTGCCTGCTTGAACATTTTCTTGTATTCTCTACTGGCTGTTTCCACAGTAAATTTGGTACTGAATATGTTACACAATTTGGCCCCATAGCCATTTCGACCACCTGAGAAAATAAATGTAAAATACCTTGTTATCATTGGTAGTGCTAATCAATCATAGAGATTTATTCCAATATTTCTAACTCTTATGCTAAAGTCATTTAAAAGATGTGTTTTTTTCAGCAACAAATATGTTCTTTATTTTCCTTAATACTTTACCTGTTACTTTCTTTTCATCGTCATCATAGTTACTAGAAGTTAGAAGCTGTCCGAAGATGAGAGCTGGGACATACATCTTCTCAACTTTGTGTTCAACAACAGGAATACCTTTCCCATTATTCCATATACTAATTAAATTGTTTTCCCTAAGAAAAGAAACTTTTATTGTAAAACAGATGGCAAACTAGTGCTTAATATTTTTTATACTAAAATATTATTATTTCTAAAATATATAAATTGGCAAGTCTCAATTTCTTTGACTCTTCTTCATGTCTACCTTCTGAAATTCAGCATGAACTATCTTTCCCATCAAGCTTAGTTCCAGACACTCCTGTAATAGGAGCCAAGAGGAAAAAAAAAAAATCAATCCTTTTCCGACACCTGGGCAGACAGCGATAATGCTGAAAAAATATGAAATTTTAAAATGTTAGGATAAACAAAGGGAAATGATTTATGCCCATTGGAAAGGACAAAATTTAGGAACAATATTATTACAGTGGTTGCTATTTTTAACTATTTATTTTTTTTATTTTGAGAGAGAGAGCGAGCAAGCACACAAGCGGGAGACAGGCAAGGAGAGGGAGAAGAGAATCCCAAGCAGGCTCCACACTCAGTGGGCTGGGCTCCAGGGCTCTATCTTACCACTGTGAGATCATGACCTGAGCCAAAATCAAGGGTCTGTTGCGTAAGCCTCCCAGGCACCCCTATTATACTGTTTTGAGGAGGATCATCTGTACTGCCCTAGCTCACTTAGCTTTCCCACCCAACGAAGCATATTGCAAAACAAATATGAAAGGGAAAATATTACCAATTGTAAACTTCCCTGCTTGCCAATAAAATGGTAAAAATTTATTTGGACTTATTTCTCTCTTAGCTATTTTAAGTTAATTCTCAGAAGATAGTACAGTTTTAGTTATAACCGGACACACACTATGGATCTTATTCCGAGCAGTGCTTAATATATATCTACAAAAGACTAAAACTAGCTCATTTTTTTTAAAGACTATGATATCAAGTCCTTAGGAGCAGTCAAGTACATCATTAACATACTTCCTCCAAAGAACCTAAAGTATAGTTTATGCCATAACTGAGCAGGCTAATAAGAAGGTAAAACATGCACCCATGTACCCACAAAAGGACACCCAGCATTTATAACCAGAAATGTTAGATACAATTATTCTCTATCACCACCTGCTGGTTTATTATTTGGATAGCATCATGAGAAAAAAAAAAGCTCTAGACTCCAGAATGCTTAGACAGAGCATTTACTGGAGATGCTTACTGAAATATTTAGGGATGAAGTGTCATAATGTCTGTGATTTATTTTGAAATGACTCAGAAAAAATATAGATGGAAAAACTATAGCAAAGTATTGACAACTGTTGGATTTGGGTGGTAGTTATCATAGATTGTTCATTTTAGTATTCTGCTTTTCTCTACTTTTGCAAGTACAGCGGGAAAAAAAGCCAATGTTAGTATAAAATCAAAGTAAATGCAACTAACACTAACAGTGAGCTATAACAAACAAAAGACCGTGCAAGAGACTTACGGGTCAATTGTGACTCTAATACAAGACATTTTTGGGTCCCTTTGTTTGTTGTCTGCAGCATTGACTGAAAGAAAATACACATTTGTAAGAAATTAAAGTATTTTTAAAAATCTAGAATGAAAAATGAAAATCTCAAACAGCACAGGAATAATATTACCCAGGTGTTAATTTAATATTTATTCATAGCACTGCTTCTAGGAAAGAATTCAAATGGCTAGACTCCAGTAAACTGCCTCACTTTTGCCAGCTACATGGTTTGCTAGAAATGATATTTGTTATGAGGGATTTGACCAGTTGATCTTTACATGAAAGAATTTACTCACCTAGAATCTCATCAAAGATTTTGTACAACCCAGGGACAAAGGTGACTTCCCTATAGTTAATGCCAATATCTTCATCGTAAACCCACATTTGCTAGAAATAAGGCAAAGAAATATAGTTACTTTTACCCTACATTTATTCTGTCTTCTCATCATGATTACTGTAAAGTCTTCTAGATTAAATACAATATACATATGATAGCTCAGGCCAGTACATGAAGCATATAGCAAATTCACCTGGAAAAGTATGTATCTTAACTACTTGGGAACTGTATTTTATTACTTGGTTTTACCTGGGTCACTAATTCCACAGAGCCAATGTAGGTGTCTGGGCGGAGCAAAATATGTTCCAGTTGGGTTTTCTTTTGATAGATTCGTTCAATAGACATTCTTTTCTTAGCATCTTCATTTTTCTTGGTTTTGCTGATTAGCATATTTTCATTTACGGGCTAGCAATTTTAGAAAATTGTAGAAAAGGGATTTTTAATCAGAGGTGTATTAAAAACTATAAACAGAACACCCATAGCAATGATATACCCACTGTAACAAATCACAGTTTTTCACCAGTGTTGGTAGAGTTTACATCGTTTTGTACAAACACAACAATTTAAGTTAACTTGCAGCAAAGTTCCCAGGGGTCAGATTGAATAAACATACATGAAGTGCTCGTGACATGGAAATATTTTCCTTGAAGGTTTTAGATGTCATCAATAAAATACGCCCACTTGTTTCATACATTTCACAAATATTTGCTGAGTGCCCACTATGTTCCACGCACATAATTCTACTCAGCATCAGTTTGGGAGGCCATCGATTCGATCCTTCGGCCAAGTTAAGGTTTTGAACACGGGAGGGGCATATTCCGAACAACTCGGACCTGCCGACTCCTCACTAGGAACGTCGTGCAGTGCTCTGCACCTTCCAAGGTCAGGGGCATTCAATCCCTTCCCTGAGGGAAGGAGAGGAAAGCACTTGTCCGTGCTGCTTAAAGTCACACGCGGGCCATTATACATTATAATACAGGCCAGTTGAATACTGACCCTAGAAACAGTAAAACAGAACCCAACACCCGAGAAGCCAGAGTAGCCGATAATACTTCAATACTAGCACCATAAAGAGGTGTTATCCTCTTCACGATCCTCCGAGCCCAGGAGACCGAGGTAGACGCGAAATACCGGCTCCCAGCCGGCAGCGATCGGAACACACAGCCCAGGAGCCTAACCCTTCGCCTGCAGCCAGAGAGGTTCCCCGACCCGCCCCTTTCGCGAGCTGTACCTGCAGTGGTGACACCTCCATGGTGACGGTCGTGAAGGGGCTCGAGAACCCCGCAAGCGACTAAACCGGCGGGACGCACGCGACCACCACAGAACAAGCCGCTTCTCCACAGACGCTCGTCGGTTAGAAAAGTTCCCCTAGTCGCATTTGAACCTTCCTGGAGCCCGCCCAAACCAGATAAGCCAATCTCTGACTCGCTCTCACAGGCTCCGTCTTGAGAAACCAATCATAGCTGGTCTTTTATATTCACCAATGAACGCCAGAGTTGGTCGGGGGCCTGTTTGAACAAGCCAATTAGAAAAGGGAGGCGGGGCTAGAGGGTTTTTCAAAAGGCACCATTCGGCGTCTGAGCGGAGAGACGGAAAGGGAACCTGGCCAATGAGGAGGGGTTTATTTGTTCTCTCGGTGCAGACTACCCTGAAGAGATTTGTTGGGCCAGCCGGGTTTTCTGAGGTGCGGGCTGGGGCAAAAGGAGGAAGGAGACGGGTCCCTCAGGAGCTGCTAGTTCATTTCAGATTCCTGAAATCTAGAAACTGTTTCCCGTCCTGAGGCTTTTTAGTGAGAGGAACGGGAGCCCGAACTTCATTTTCCTGAGGAAACCGAGCGCCGGCTTTCTGGGCAGGCAGCCTGGCGAGTTGAACAGATTTCTGGCGTCTGCCTCAACCTCCCCTCCTAAGAATTTATTTTCGAAGAAACTGAAGTGCCACAGTGGTGGTTTTGGGGTATAATAGAGGGTGTGGAGAGGCCACGCAAAATGGAGAGCGGCATTCAAGTCCCCCAGTAGAGCGGCGTTTGTCAGTCAGAAAGAATAGTTTGTAGCTACCGCCTCCGGAGCGGTGTCTAGGGGTCATTCGAGGACAGAAACTTTTTCTTCAGAAAGCCAGTAGGATGCCCTGCCGCTTATTGCTTTTGCTTCTGCTTTCCTCTGTGTCAAGTTCCCTGGATTCTGCTATGCAGACAAGCTGTTCATATTTGAGGAGGAAACGCCAAAGACCGAAGTGGTGTTTTTTTTTTGGTGGTTTTTTTTTTTTTTAAACTCTGTGGTGTAAACGTTTGAGTGGGTTTATCCTGTCCCTGTCAATCCACAGTGTTAAAAAGGACAAAAGAATTTTTTTTTTAATTCCCCTTACAACATGCCAGAATAAAATAAATGCACAATTTGAATGACTGCTAATTCTGTCCTCTGAACCACTACTTCCTTCCAGTCATTCTTACCTGAGATTTATCCCTGCTGGGCAATTTGCCAGTCGTGGGGTCTGCCTAGAGGCAGCCTTTTGGGGCTTTTGTTTTCTCTCCTGAAAAAGGAAAATAACAGGAATACCTCAGAGTTGTGTGAGGATTACACAAGGCAAATGTAAGGCGTTTAGAATAGTAGACCAACGGGTATCAGAATCAGGAAGCAGGAATCTTCCTGAGACTGGCATGACAATTTGTAGCTTGCTTTTTTTTCCCCCCTTCTAAAAGAAATCAGAGGTCAACAAATTGTTCAGTCACCCCAGCATATCTAATGCCTACTGGGCTAGCAAAGCCGGAAGGAGGGCCAGTGATGGGGGTGGGGGGAGGGAGCTTTGTCACAGGAAGTCAAGGATGGAGGTAGCCTATGGGCTAGGGCTAGGGCGATTAGAAACGCCAGAGGAATGGAGCTTTGGCATTGCTCTGGTCCCTGCCCACTGGTCTCCTGGCCTCTAAAGTCCAAGTGTTTCATTCCACTCTCCTCACTGCTTGTGTTACAGATAGGCAATTTCCAGTGCATGGGACCACCAGGGTCTCAGAGCTGTTGTAGGGAAGCCCATCCAATGCAGTAACTTCTGCGCATCCAAAAGGCTGACCAGGCCCTGAGCTCCAGGGCCAGCCTCTCATTCTCTGCAGCCTCCCCAGAACAGAGGCTGGCCCTGACAGGGAGCCGCCATGCTGCTTTCCACTCCCTGGAGCACAGAGACCCCACAGGGGTAGTGGCAGGTGGGCATGCTTCCCCAAGGATGGCAGCGCAGCCTCTGCCTTTCTTGGCCTCTGCCTTGTAGCTCTTCCCCGCCTGCAGTCCTGTGTGAGGCCCCGCTGGGGAGGAAGCAACAGGAATTTAATAAGCCTATTTTCTAGGACCCTGCGGTTTAGTTTGATCCTGATTCTGTGAGGCTCTGTTCCAAAAACCCAGAAGCAGAACTGTGGAGTCAAAAGGACTCTGGAGCCACAGAGGCTTGAGTCAAAAAATTCTCTATGAGCCTCCGTTTTCCCGTGTCATTATCCTTTATCCAAAGTGCAGAGGGAAAAATGAGATATGGAAGCACTTAGGATAATTTTCCAGCCCTCTAGCAGGATGGTCTTGTTATGGGGAGGTTTGGGGTGGGGTTGGGGCTTCTCCTTAGAACACAGGCTGTTTCTTTGTCAGCCCCTCCTCCTTTCCAAAACCCACCACAGGGTGTCCTACCTAATGTGTTGGGGGCCACTGAGGGAAGTCTGGGATAGGTGGGCCTGGGAGGCAAAGTCAGTCCCGGGGGCTCTGGTGGGGAGAGGGGGCAGCAGCCACATCCTCATTACTACCTGCCCCCCTCCCTCAGCTTTACAGGGGACTCAAACTAGCTACTCTGTGCCTTGCTCCTATCCCGACTCTATCCCGGGTCAACACGAAGGACTGGAGTCACACTCCTGGCTAAGTGCTTGGTTCGGTGTATGACCTTGGCAAGTCATTCGGTTTCATTGTATCTCCATTTCTTCACTTAAAATGGGGATAATGAGAGTACCTCCGCATAGGGGAGATAACATATGCATAAAGTGCTTAGTGCATTGGTTGGCGAATAATAAATGCTCCAAACATGCAAGCAGTTATTACCTCTACTCCTTTTCAAGACCTTCCTCCCTCTCCCCTGTCGATTCTCCAAGTCCTCTCCTCCAAAACCAATTCAAATTTCCCCTTGTTCAGAGAATCTTCTCAGCCCCTTTTTGCAAGGCTTCCTCCAGTTGTTTGGAGTACATTTGCATATGCGGATGAATTCCTTTGATAAATATTTTTTGGTTGTTTTCTTATGGGTATTTTTGCATTTTCTGTCTCTCCACTCAGCAGCAGGGGGAAGGGGTCCTAAAGGAGCTGTGTCTCCATCCTCCACCAGGGAGTTCCTCTTGAAAGTGCATTTATTCCTTCCCTCTAGCTGGCTGACTGAGTGAAGGGGGTTGGACTGAAAGTGTGGCTCTGGATTTAGGGGATGGAGCTGGCTAGGCTAGGGTTCACCGGGAATTCCTGAATGTGGCTAGGCTGGCCCAGGGTCTGGGGTGGTTAGGGGTGGGCCAATAGACCCTCTTTCCTTGAAGTTAACGACTGGTACGGTCGGATCAGTCGTTTTTACCACAGATACCAGCCTTGTGTTGGAGACGGCCAGGAGAGCCTGAAATGTTGCATAGAGCTCAGCCTCTCACTCATGGTGGCACTGCAGGTCTGGTCCTTGGACAATTAGTGGCCTCAGGCAAAGGGGCAATGAGGGCCACCAAACAGAGCTGGGAGGAGAACCAGGGAAGCTCTGGTGGGGAGCAGCTCAAGACCAGACGTTAGGCCCCCATAAGTCCATTTTAAAAGTGTTCACACCTTTTGGGGCGCCTGGGTGGCTCAGTCGGTTAAACGGTTAAGCGGCCGACTTCGGCTCAGGTCATGATCTCGCGGTCTGTGAGTTCGAGCCCTGCGTCAGGCTCTGTGCTGACAGCTCAGAGCCTGGAGCCTGCTTTAGATTCTGTGTCTCCCTCTCTCTCTGCCCTTCTCCTGCTCACGCTCTGTCTCTATGTCTCAAAAATAAATAAATGTTAAAAAAAATGTTTTTTTAAAAAAAAGTATTCACACCTTTTGACTCTGTAATTTAACTTCTAGGAATACTGATACATTCCCACAATTGCATGTATATGTAAAGTCATTGCAATATTATTTTTGCTAGAAAAGAACCAGCAGCATGGAATAGAATGATATTGTGAAAATTAATAAAGGAAACCCTCACTAAAATGGAGCTAGGAAGCCAGACCACACCCTGCCATTCCTCATCAATTGCAGACCCCACCAGGAAGAGAGAGGTACCTTGCAAATCCACACTATCGCTACTTCTTTACTACCCCAGCTGGAGGAAGAAAGAGTTCCTGTTCCTCCAGCAACAGCCTAGCCAATGGGAGATTCCCACAATTTAGCCAAAGAAAAGCCACTAGGAACCCCATTTTGCTCCAATGGACTTTTTGTTTCTAATGGCCCTCCCTACTCCTCCCCCTTTCTTCTATAAAGAAGGGGTCCTCTCCTTTGTTCTTTTTTTTTTTTTAGTTTTTAAAGTTTATTTATTCAGAGAGAGAGAGCAGGGGAGGGCAGAGAGAGAGGGAGAGAGGGAGAATCTCAAGCAGGCTCCCCGCTGTCATTGCAGAGCCTGACATGGGGCTTGATTCCACAAACCATGAGACCATGACCTGAGCTGAAATCAAGAGTCCGACACTCAGCTGACTGAGCCACCCAGGTGCCCCTCAATCAGTTTGGGATTGAAGAAAATCATGGTGTTTCCTGAAGGCCTGCAACTAAATGCTGCTTACCTGTTTCTCTCTCTTCCCTCTTGATCATGAAAAGAAAGAAGCTACAGAAGCAGAAAGGTGGGGATTTTACAGAGTACAGAGAAGACTAAGGCAGTTAGTCCTTTTCTTATAAAAGAACTAAAAGATGCAGTAGGAGAAAGTTACATGGGGTTTTAAAATTAAGCTATCTTGGGGCGCCTGGGTAGCTTGTTTGGTTGGGCATCTGACTTTGGCTCAGGTCATGATCTTGCAGTTTGTGGGTTCAAGCCCCACATCGGGCTCTATGCTGACAGCTCAGAGCCTGGAGCCTGCTTCAGGTTCTGTGTCTCCCTCTCTCTCTGCCTCTCCCCCACTCGTGCTCTCTCTCTCTCAAAATAAATAAATAAAGCATTAAAAAAATAAAAATAAAATTAAGCTGTCTCGAAGCCCTTTGAATATTTAAGAAAGACATTTTGGTATCACAATCCCAGATTTCAAGATATACTACAAAGCTGTAGTAACCAAAATAACATAAAAATAGACACATAGATCAATGGAAGAGAATAGAAAGCCCAGAAATAAACCCACAATTATATGGTCAATTAATCTACAACAAAGGAGCTAAGAATATGCGATGGGAAAAAGAAAGTCTTTTCAACAAACGGTGCTAGGAAAACTGAACCAGCTACATGCAAAAGAGTGAAACTGGACCACTTTCTTACACTATACTCAAAATGGATTAAAACTCTAACTATGAGATCTGGCACATAAAAATCCTAGAATAGAGCACAGGCAGTAATTTCTCTGACATTGGCTATAGCAATAGTTTTCTAGATATGTCTCCTAAGGTAAGGGAAACAAAAGCAAAAATAAACTAAATCAAAATAAAAAGTTTCTGCACAAGGGCGCCTGGGAAGCTCAGTCAGTTACGTGTCTGACTCTTGATCTCAGTTCAGGTCATGATCTTGAGGTTCGTGGGTTCCAGCCCCATATCAGGCTCCATGTTCTCAATGGGGAGCCTGCTTGTGACTCTCTCTCCTTTTCTCTCTGCCCCTCCCTGCTCGTGCAGGCACTCTGTCTCTCAAAATTAATAAATAAAACTTAAAAAAAAAAAAAAAAGCTTCTGCATAGCAAAGGAAACAACCAACAAAACAAAAAGACAACCTACTGAATGGGAGAAGATATTTGCAAATGGTATATCCGATAAGGGGTTAGTATCCAAAATATATAAAGAACTTGTACAACTCAACACCAAAGCAATGAATAATCCAATTTAAAAATGAGTGGCAGAAGACATGAAGAGACATTTCTTGGAAGAAGATATACAGATGGCCAACATATACGTGAAAGGATGCTCAACATCACTAATCATCAGGGAAATGTAAATCAAAACAGCAATTAGATATAATCTCACACCTGCCAGAAAGGCTAAAATGAAAAACACAAGAAACAAGTGTTGATGAGGATGTGAAGAGAAAGGAAGTCTTGTGCACTGTTGGTAAGAATACAAACTGGTGTAGCTACTGAGTTCCTCAAAAAACTGAAAATAGAATTGCCATATTCAGTAATTTCACCAGTGGATATTTACCCAGTGAATATGAAAAGGTATATGTACCTCTATGTTTATTGCAGCATTATTTATGATAGCCAAAATATGGAAGCAACCCTAGTGTCCAACTATAGAAGAATGGCTACTCAGCCATAAAAAAGAATGAAATCTTGCCATTTGCAACAACATGGATGAATCTAGAAGGTATAATACTAAGTGAAATAAGTTGTTTAGAGAAAGACAAATACTTTATGATTTCACTCATATGTGGAATTTAATAAACAAAACGAGCCATCAAAGAAAAAAAGAGATAAACAAAAAACCCAGACTCTTAAATATAGAGAACAAACTGATGCTTAGCAGAGGGAGGTGGGTGGGGAGATGGGTAAAATAGGTGAAGGGGATTAAGAGTACACTTACCGTAACGAGCACGGAATAATGTACAGAATTGTTAAATTGCTATATTGTATACTCGAAACTAAGATAACACTGTACATAAATTATACTAGAATTTGAAAAATTTTAAAAATTAAAAACAGGAAAGAAATTTGACTTGATAAATAAACATTTAGGGCAATTAAGGAAGTATTCTATTCAAGGATGGGAAAAATTCAGGATAAGATTTGTCTTTGATAAGTAAAAAGGAACAATTAATAAAAGAGGTGCTGGTGTAAGAAAGTACCATGTAAAAAAAAGTTTCCAATTAGAGCTGGTCAAGAACGGACATTCTTAGGATCTAGGGACTTTTCCTACCACTGGAATGTTGGAGTCTAGATGACCGTTTTCTAAGTATGTTGTAAGAGAGAGCTCTCCAAAATGAGGATTATACTCAATGAGCTACAAGATCCCTTTTAACTTTAAGATGTTATGGTGATTTTACATAGTTTATGTCTCTGTAAATTGTGCTCTAAATTGTAATATTCGAACATAGTCCCATTTAACAAAGAGTGACTTCTCAGAAAGCATAATCAAGTAGAAAAATGTAACATAGTCCCTGTCTGGAGTAGCCTCTACTTGGAATGACCTTTGTGATGGTTAATTTTCTGTGTCAACTTGGTTAGGTTACGGCGTCCAGTAATTGGGTCAAATGCTAATCTAGATGTTGCTGTGAAGGTATTCTGTAGATGTAATTAGCATTTACAATCAGTTGGCTTTGAGAAAAAGGATCGTAATGCATTTGTAATGCTGGTGAGCCTCATCCAATCAGTTGAAGGCCTTAGGAGAGAAAAATGGAGGTTTCTCAGAAAAGAAAGAATTCTGCCTCAGGACTGGAACAGAAATCCCACAAGAGTCTCCAGCTGCCAGTCTGCCTACAAATTACAGACCTGCCAGCCCCCACCATCGGAGCCAATTCCTAAAAATCATATAATATATAAGTTTTCTGAGTGCTAATTATGTACTAGACATAGTAATAAGCCCTTTACATAATTTTCCCTCTAATCTTTACACCAACCCTTTATACTGAGGAAACTGAGGATTAAGGGGGTTAGGTAATTTCCTCTAGATTGTAAATTTCTACTTATCTTTCAAGACACAGATCCCACATCACTTCCCTTTGAAGTTCTCTCTAATCATGCACTCCGGGCTCCTCTGTGCTTTCTTGGCATCCAGCACGTTTCTTTTTGTTACCTAGCACTGATCATGGTGTGTTTACCTGCAGGTCTCCCTCTCTGGCCACAAGCTCTTCTGAAGGCCTGCTCCTTTGGAACCTTCAGCACCTAGTACAATGCCCATTCCCCAGGAGACCCATTGTGAATGCTATCAGTACTAGCATTGTCCACCTGGGGGCAGCATACACAGCGACAGGACCTCTTGTGCCGGGAGTGCCAACTCTGGAGGGACAGCCAAGCAGTCAAACACCAAAGTGAAAAGAAAGGTCCACACATGCCTCTGTTTACTACCCCCTGGAAGTTTGGACCACTGTACCAACAGTTTGCTCCATACTCTTTAGATTCAGTGGAAGACTCAGTACCCATTGCTGACATTGGCTGTGCTGCCTTTGGGGACACTGGGGCTGTCCCCGGGGCTTTTGTAACTTGAACTCAAAGATCCAGTGAGGGAGCCGATGGCATGTAAACCTAGAAGGGGCAGAAGGGGTCAGCTGCAAGAGTCCTAGAGGAGACTTTGGCTACATCCCCATGAAGTGTGAAAAGGGGGGAGAATTCTGCACTATGGTGAATGAATCCTGGTCCTAACTGGAGTAGCTAAAGAGAAAGCCCAAGCGATTTCATTCAGAAGTCCCTTACCTCCAACCCTTAGATTTTCTGTTCTTCCCGGATCACTTTTTTTTAATTAATTAATTAATCTTGAGGCGGAGGGAGGAGCAGAGAGGGAGGGAGACAGAGGATCCAAAGCAGGCTCCAAGCAGACAGTAAAGAGGCCAACGTAGGGTTCGAATCCACGAACCGTGAGATCATGACCTGAGCTGAAGACAGACGCTTAACCAACTGAGCCACCCAGGCGCCCCATTCCCAGATCACTTCTAAGGATAAGGTGAGCTAGGGGTGTGGATAGATGAGGTGCTCTTATATCAACATGTCTCACCTGGGCTCAGGAGAGAGGTGGGGACCAAGTTAAGACCAAGTTAAGATTGCTCCTCGATCTTCCTTCTGTTCCCTTGTCTTACCCCCATTGCCATCCTGGAGGGTCCCAAAGTTCCTGAAATTCCTCATCATGACAGGCATTCACCTGACATTCAGGAGGCCAAACAGGACAGGCACAGCCAGAAGGTATGACAGGAGCAGAGTTGGATCTCCTTGGAAGAGAGAAGCTTAAAACTAGGCTGGTTCTTAGATTACCAAGTTCAACCTCCTCATTGTATAGATGGGGAAACTGAGGCTCAGGGAGAGGTATAATAGGCAGAAAGCTGGCCTGGAGGATGAGGTGAGAAAGCTTGTATGTCTCCTAATGTGGGGGGGAATGGGGTTACTTGGACCTGTCACTTTCTACCCAGTTGTGAAATTGGTGGAAATCCCAGAGAGGGTCCTTGGGAGGTGTGATGTTTTGATATGAAATATATTTTTGGTCTTTCTTTGTTCCTGGCACAGAGCTTCTAAAACCCTTGGAATTTCCTAAGTGCTGAGGGCCTTCAAGGTGTCTTTTGTTATGTCAATGAGGTGACTTTTGGAAAGCCCCTAGGTAACTTGAGGCTGGGGGCTGGTTGCCAGGGAGACACCCCAGAGATCAGAGAGTGGGAACTGTTTCAACCCCCTACCTCTGGGGAGGGGAGAGGTGCAGGAGATTGAGTTCAGTCACCATTGGCCAATGATTTAATTAATCTTGCCTCTGTGATGAAGCCTTCATAAAAGACGGCGGGGGGTGGGGGGTGGGGGTGGGTTTCCTCCTCTCTTTCTGGGTTCCACCCTAATGCTTCTTACGATTCTGACACCAATTCTGATGTGTGGGTTTTCCAATACCATCAAACAACTAGTTCTCTGAACCCAGTCCTATTGGGTCCCCCTCCCATTCCTTAATGAGAGTCAGGGTGGGAGTACAGAAGGGGACATGCATTCCTAGGAGCTAGTTGCTCCCCTACCTCTGCCTTTGGTTTGTGAACCTGGGGGTCTGATCTGAGGAAGAGGATACCTGGAGCTACAGAGACCCTCCTTCCCTCCAGTCTATCACCCTCCAAGAACCCTTAGGTGCTGCTAGGAGCAGGCCTCTGGCTAGATGCAGGCTCTGAGACCTGGTCCAGTTTGGCAGCCACAGCCTCAGTCTTCATATGAAGAATGAATGAGCGAATGAATGAACGAATGCAGAGGAGGAGTCTGGACTGGGATCTTTGGTTTCATATCTATCTATAAATCTCCCCCCATCCCTCCCAGGTTCTTCATTTTATCATATCTATTCATCTTCCTCTGCCTTCCGTCTCTGTGTCCAACTCCATATTCAGTCCCACCCTCTCTTGGCCTTCCCCTTTTTAGTACCCTCTCCCCTTCTTTCTTTAAAAAAAATTTTTTTTTTAACATTTATTTATTTTTGAGACATAGAGACAGAGCGTGAGCAGGAGAAGGGCAGAGAGAGAGGGAGACACAGGATCCGAAGCAGGCTCCAGGCTCTGAGCCATCAGCACAGAGCCCAACGCAGGGCTCGAACTCACAGGCCGCGAGATCATGACCCGAGCCGAAGTCGGCCGCTTAACCGACTGAGCCACCCAGGTGCCCCTCGCCCCTTCTTTCTATCCTTCCACCTCAAAGCCATCATAGAATCTTAGAATCAAAAAAGGTCACTATAATGACACCACTAATTGGTGACTTGCTTTCAGGTATCTATGTCCTTACACTTACATAGGTAGCCTCATCTGATCCTCTGTAACAGCCCTGCAGAGTGAGGTAGGGACCGAACTCCCCATTTTACAGATGCAGAAATTGAGGACCATCCTGACAAAGTGACACGCCCACAGTACCTGGGTAATCAGGACCAAGCTGGGATTTGAACCCCTAGCGATGCCTAAGACAGGAGCTCCCTGCCCCACAGCCTGTGTACTCCAACCTGAGGCCAAATTTCTCTCCATTGCGGGCTGCCTTGCTTTCCCTGGCGTGGGGCCCAACTGCCGCTGCTTTTTAGATCATCAAGACTGGGTGGGGGTGAGGAACAGACTGCACAGATCTTGAGGATTACTGGCTCCAAGCATCAAGCCTCTGGACACCGTGAGGACTGAGGGGGTGAGGCTGCGAGGAATCCAGGTTTCAGGAGAGGCGAAGGTGGGGGCTATGTGGATTAGGGGCTCCAGGCAGGTTGGCCCTTCTTTCTGGGCCTCCGCGGCCCTATCTCTTTGTCCTCAAGATCTCTCCAGTCCTCATCAGTCATCTTTAGGACTACCCCTACCTCTCTCAGGGCAAGGAAGATCAAAGACTGCAGTAGAAGAGGCCTCTGGCAACCAGAAGCCCTGGCAGGCAACGTGGCTTCTCTCTGAGACCCTGTCTTCACACAGCCGGGGCTAGCTGGGCTCTGGGCTACATCCCCAGCACTCTAACGGAGGGTAGCAGAACTGTCAGCTTGGTGCGAGAGCCTGCCAGGCAGGGAAGCTTTCGGAGACAAGAGCTTCAGCTGCAGAGGGCGGACTGGCAAGAGGAAGAGGTGCTGTTTGGGTTTGGGCAAAAGTCTCCAAGGCTTTGGTGCCTCTGGAGGTGGTGTGGGGATGCCAGTTGGAGCCTGGGTTCCATCATCACACAGCTGGGTTTAAATCACATTTAGTTGCATGTGACCTTTAGCCAGCCTTTTTACTAACTACCTGGAGCACCATCTATAAAATGGGTTTATAGGGTTACCATGGTGATCAATAATAATAACAGCTGACATGTATTGAGCCTTACTCTGTCGTGGGCACTGTGCTAAGCGCCTCTATGCATTGTTTCTGTAAGTTCTCACACAGTCAATCCTATCAGGCTGGGCCACCATTAGCCCTCCTTTACAACTGAGGGTATTTAAGGATAAGAGGGAGGATGTCACTTGGCCAAAGTCACAGAGCTAGTAAATGGCAAATCCAGGTTTTAGTTCAGGCATTTTGGCTCCAGGCTCTTAATCTTGCTCACTTGGCTGGTCATGGCTACTGACCAACACTCACTGGGTACTTAGTATATAGCAGGCACCACTGTAAGCGTTTTACACATACTCATTCATTTAATCATGATAGCCACCCTACATAAGGGTCACTTAATGCGGTGGATGAGGACGCCGAGGCACAGAGAGGTGTACTCACTTATCCGAAACCTACTGCCAAGAATCTAGTCCAGGCAGCCTACTTAAGAGCCAGCAGTCTTTTAAAAAATTAAACAAAAAGTTTTCTCTTAAAAAACATGAAAGTACAACATACATACAGAAAAGTGCAGAAACAAGAAATGTTTAGCTCCATGATTCATAAGGCGAATACACCATGTAACTAAATAATAAACATCGCTCGGAACCCGTGAGGCCCTTTCTAGTACTACTTCCACCATTCTCCCCCAGAGTAATTCCTATCCTGATTTCTAAAACCATAGATTAGTTTTGCCTCTTTTTGAATTCTTTATAAATAGAATCTTACGATAGTAATCTCTTGCTCAATTTGTGATTCATCTATGTTGTTGGTACATCAATAGGTCATTCAACTACAGATTTATCCATTTTACTACTGATGCTAGTGTTTGGCTATTTTGAATAATGCTGCTGTGAACACTCATATATGTGTTTTGGAGCACACACACACACACACACACACACACACATTTCTAGAAGGTATATACCTTAGGGTAGAATTGTTGGTTCCTTACAAGCAGTTGTACAAATTTGTTTTCTTCCTGGCATTAGGTGACAGTCCCCTTACTCCACACTTGGTACTCAGTATTTAAAATTTTTACTAATCTGGGGCACTTGGGTGGCTCAGTCGGTTAAGCATCCAACTCTTAATTTTTGGCTCAGGTCATGACCTCACGGTTTGTGAGATGGAGTCCCTCGCTGGGCTCTGTGCTGACAATTTGGAGCATGCTTGGATTCTCTCTCTCTTCCTTGCTCTCTGTTCCTCCCCTGCTCCCTCTGCACGCATGAGGTGTGCATGCTCTCTCTCTCTCAAAATAAATATATAAATATTAAAAACATTTTTTAACCAATCTGGTGGATATAAAGTGGTATCTCAGTATGTTTTTCCAATCTATTTATTAAATGAGGTAAAAGCAAGCACTCTGTACAGGTTATCATAACAACCCTATGACGTATGTGTAGTATCATTCCCATTTTGCAGATGAGGAAATGGAGGCCAGAGTTGCTCCCTTTCCCCTTCCTCATTTACAATACACTCACCTTTCCTGGAGGCCCCTTCCCCACTTTTCCCCGGTGGGGTTGGGATGCCTCATTACCGCCAAGTTTAGGACGCCCCTCAGGCCAGGATGTTCTCCTGGGTAAGGAAAAGAGGGAGGCTGGGGTGAAGTGGACAGGGGTGGGGAGGCAGAAAGGATGAGGCATAAAGGTGGGTGTGAGGAGATTCTGGCTCTTGGCACAGGATGAGGGGGCCGGGCGAGAGGTCTGGGGATATAGAGAAGGCATGACTGGGAATATTTGTGAACTCTTAGTGCTGGTGTGGAAAGGGGAGGTATACAGCCAGGGAATAAGAGCCCCTGTGTATATGCAAATTGGGGATTTCTCTGGATCCCAGGGCCTCTTTCTGGGGTTTTGCTAAGTCTGAGGACTCCTCTGTGGAGTCTGTCTAAGCTTAGAACCCTTTCGAAGGGTCAGTCTGGGTTCAGTAGCCCCTTGGTAGAGTCTCTTTGGAGTTCTCTAAGAGGTAGGTAGCACTCTGTTCCCCAGACTTGGGGGCGTAGGAGGCAGGGCCTAGAGGCCTGGAGGTCCTGTGGGAGAAGGACACGGGGTCTACTCTGATTCTGGGCTTCTGATCTATCAGGCCAAGAGGCACCCTGGCAAGCAGGTACCCTGCTCTCTGACTTAACGTGTGTCAGGAGGCAGGGCTAATAATTTCCCCTTCCTCATATCTGTCACTCTCCTCCCAGAGTCCCCTCTGTGTCTGTACTTTTGCAAGTGTCATCTGCATGGATTCTTCCAGGTTGTATGTACCTCCTTCATCTCCTACCCCAACCTCCTTGAGTCTTTGGCCCATGGCTCACTGGCAGTGCTCTGGCAACAGAGAAAGCATGGCTCAGGGCACTAAGTCTGTAGCAGGTAGTCACTATATTTGGGTTAAGTCTTGGCTCTATTAACTACTAGCTGTATGCCCTTGAGTGAGCCTCATTACCTCTCTGGGCAGTAACAGAACTCTCACAGGACTCAACACCACTCGCTTGGCTTGTCTCCTACACATTCTTTGACCAATGAGAAAGTGATTCCGTGGGTGCCAGTTGGCCTGGAAACAGTGCAAACTCTGGAGGGTTGGAAGCCATGCTGGCATGGGGTCTGGGACCAGGCAAAAAGACTCCAGAGATTCTAGATTCCTAGACTGCCCAAGCTGGAAGGGGGTTCACAATTCAATGAGTTCCCCTCCCCCATTTTACAGATGGTAAAACTGAAGCTGAGGAAGGGGAAGTGGCCACAAAACTGGCAAGTGGCCGAGCTGGTTAGACTGGAGATCTGAAACTGGATCCTGGCCAGCTCAACTGCAAATGGGCTCTCCTCTCCCCTCCCCATCCTGTCTGGGTGTCCATTTCTCGAGCCACATGTCCTGAGGGAAGGACTGAGGCTCTAGCCTCTGAACTAGACTTCCCTCTGTCCTGTGGGGTCTCTGGAGATCCTAGCTCTCCTGATCTGTTCTCTCCAAGTACCGGGCCCTGGTGCACAAGGAGGCAGCTATACTGATAGATGTGCCATTGCTCAGAGCACACCTGCAGCGCCCCCTGGAGGATGCTCTACCTGGGGTCTGGACATCAGCAGACATGGAAGGGAGTTAAGGTCCCTATTGAGTGTAGGCACAGTGGGAAGTCCAGGGCAGCCAGGGAGGGGCTGGGAAGCCAAAGTTATGGGGCGGTCTGGGGCCTATTTCCATGTCAATGCCACTTCCACTCTCCTCCTCTACACCCATCTTGCACTCTGTCCCATAGTCTACTTCCCTTGGCAATTGTTTAGAGTACTTCTGACTGCTGTTTGGAAAGTTGTAAAACATAAGAGTTAATTATATAGACTCTGGAGCCAGACTGCATGGGTTCAGACCCCTGTTTTTCTACTTACTTGTTGTGTGACCTTGAGTAAGTTACGTACCTTTCTGTGTTTTAGTTTCCCTTCCCTATCTTAATTTTTTTTAAACATTTATTTATTTTTGAGAGACATAGAGACAGAGCGTGAGCAGGGGAAGGACAGAGATAGAGGGAGACACAGAATCCAAAGCAGGCTTCAGGCTCTGAGCCGTCAGCACAGAGCCCGATGCGGGGCTCGAACTCACAGACCGCGAGATCATAACCTGAGCTGAAGTTGGCCACTTAACTGACAGAGCCGCCCAGGTGCCGCATCCTTTCCCTATCTTAAAAAGGGATAATGATAACTCCTACTTCATGAGATTGTTGTGATGTACATGAGTGAAACACTTAGACCCATATGGCTTGTGTTCATTAAGTGTTAGCTTTCCTTATTATGTGTATTTTTTTAAGTTTTATTATTTATTACTTATTTTTGAGCAAGACAGAGAAAGTGTGAGTAGGGGAAGAGCAGAGAGAGAGAGGGAGAATCTCCCTCAGCTGATCTACTGTTAGCGCATAGCCCAACGTGGGGCTTGAACTCACGAAACTGTGAGATCATGACTTGAGCCGAAATCAAAAGTAAGATGCTTAATCAATTGAGCTACCCAGGCACCCCTATTATATGTATTAAAAAATTTTTTTTTATTAGAGAGAGAGAAGGAGAGTGCACAAGAGAATGCATGCAAGCAGGGGAGGGGCAGAAAAGAGAGAGAGAGAGAGAGAGAGAGAGAATTTTAAGTAGGTTCCATGGTCAGAGACTCAGGACTCAATGACCCTGAGATCACAACCTGAGCAGAAATTAAGAGTCGGATGTTTAAGAAACTGAGCCACCCAGGCGCCCCCTATTATGTATATTTTACCTACTCCAACAGATAAGATAATCTCTAGAGCAAGCCCATAAGATTGGGGTTTCTTTGAGGGCAGGACTATCAATTCTCTAAGAAGCTAGCCTGAACCCAGTAAAGATTTGAAACGGAACCAATAAGGAGGGTAAGAGACTAAGCAACAAGCCAGTAAGGGTATGGGTCGGAAGAAGCAGGCAGGAAGTGGGGATTTTCTCACTCTTCCATCAGAAGCATCTTCCTGGTGTCCTGGGTGTCCAGAAGCTTAGGAACAGACAAGGATGCTGAGGGGGAGGCAGAGGCTGTTTTTCTTTTTTCTTTTTTTTAAAGTTTATTTTATCTTTTAGTAATTTAGTGTGGGGCTGGAACTCACAATCCCGAGATCAAGAGTTACATGCTCTTCTGGCTGAGCCAGCCAGGTGCTCCACAGAGGTTCTTTTTCTGGTAGATCCCTGAGCTGGAAAAGGAAGGCCAAGTTTCGCCTCTGGGGGTTCCGTTTGGTGTTTAGTCCTCGAGGAGGCAGCAACCAGGTGGAGAACACCAATGAGCAGAATCTGCACCCCACTCCTTGGGTTCCAAGGCCCTTTCTTGGCCACTATTTCATTTTCTCTTGCAACCGACAGAGCCATTGGGTGGGGTAAGCCCAATTATCTTTCTTTCTTTCCTTTTAAAATACAGGATGAGGGGCGCCTAGTGGCTTAGTTGGTTAAGCGTCCGACTTCGGCTCAGGTTGTGATCTCACAGTCTGTGGGTTCGACCCCCGCATCAGGCTCTGTGCTGACAGTTTGGAGCTGGAGCCTGCTTCAGATTCTGTGTCTGCCTCGCTCTCTCTCTGCCCCTCCCCTGCTCACACTCTCTCTCAAAAATAAAAATTAAAAAAACAAAACAAAAAACATAAAATACAGGATGAGAGGCGCCTGAGTGGCTCAGTCGGTTGAGTACCTGACTTTGGCTCAGGTCATGATCTCACAGCTTGTGAGTTTGAGCCCCACTCAGGCTCTGCGCTGATAGCTCGGAGCCTGGAGCCTGCTTTGGATTCTCTGTCTCCTGCTCTCTCTTCCCCCTCCCCACCCTTCTTTCTTTCTTATCACAAAGTCCTATTTCCAGGTAAGGACAGTGAAGCTCAGAGTAACTTCTTTCAGGTTCCCCAGTAAGTCCAGTGGCAAAGCCGGGATTAGAATCCAGGTCGGCCTGATGCTTTTTCCTCTAGCATGGAAGATGGGTGGCTCAAGAGTCACCTTCTCCATGAAGTCTTTCCATGCCCCGGATGTAGAACTGACCACTTGGGGGTCTGAGCCCCCTAGCGCCGTGTATGGATGTCTCCCAGGGCACCTGTATGCTTCTTAGACTCATTTTATTCGTATGCCTGTCTCCCCTCATTAGGCAGTGAGCTCTTTGAGGGCAGGGAGTGATCTCAGTCAGCTCTGTGTCCTTGAATGTAGCACAAAGCCTGTGCACAATCAATGTCCAGTACATATGTGTTGCATGAATGGTGGGGAGGTGCTTCGGTGATCTACTTACATCTATTTTCCTGCCTCTTTGGAATTATCTCAGACAGTGATGTTTGGGGGTGGGGGTGCTGAACACCAGAGGATGGATAGGGGTCTGTAGGCGTCTGGTACCTGTCTCACCTGGAAACCTTTCTAGATTTCCCACACTCGCCTGCACTCATGCTTCACTCCCAGGTACTTCTCTTGGTTTCAGTCCAGCCTCTCCTGCACTCGTTCCTTCATGTGCCAGCACTTTTAGCTCTCTCAGGTTTGCTGTCTAGGGGGCAAGTCTGGCATTGGGGTGGGAATCATCCTTTCAGGTCCCATTTTATTCTCACAAGCGCTTCCAGAGGCAGGATAGGTAGAGATGACATACCACCATTTTATAGTTAGGGACATTCCAGCTCCCAGGGGTGGTGTCCAAGTTCATACAATACGTTGGTGGCAGAACTGGGTTGAGTGATGATGGAGGGGGATCGGGCTGGGGGAAGTTTTCTGAATCAGGTGCAGGCTGGGCTTCCCCAAGGGACCTGAGGAGCCTGGCTCTGTTTGCCCTTATCCAAGACAGAAAAGACCCCAGGTCTTCTGTGAGATAGCAGGGAGAGAATGCCAGAATCTTGTCCCACCACCTCCACCAGTCAGAACTCTCCAGATCTTCTGCAGTCTTGATAGTTGCCAGTAGGTGCCGTCAGTTTGCAATTTTTGGGTTCTGTCCCTACAAGTTCAGCTTTCAGTCCCTCTCTACCTCCTATCACCTGGGCAGTCTACACTTGAAGAAAGTGGGAGAGGGCCTACTTGCTGGGAGACTGAAAGATCGCTGCCCTGGGAGTCTGGAAGACCGTCTGCCATCTGCACTTTGGCTTGGCTGCCTTGCAGCTTTATAGGCCAAGCCAAAAAAAAAAAAAAAAAAAAATCCACTCAGGTCACCAATTATGCCCTGACAAGCACACTTACCCTGAAACCAGTTCTAGGACAGCAGAAAGCTTTGTGAGGGAGGATGGATGAGCACCTGGGAAACTGGGGATCAGAGAGACAACCTAGGAGGAAGGCCCTTGCTCAAATGTTACTGTAGGGTCTCTCCCAATCCCAGCAGGATGGAGGCAAGGGTGGGGGAAACAGGCACCAGCAGGATCTCACAGAGGGCCTAGCCAGCCCCAGACGCTAGCCCAAATAGCAAGGCTGGCTGAATTAGGAAAAGACACCCCTACCTGGGAATGCTTGACTGCCATCTGCTGGAAAACTGTCATAACAGTTACACAAAAGTACAAGGGGCTATGAGAGAAATGGTGCCCCCTGGAGTTGTGCGATACACAATTCGCACAAGGAGAGTGGCAATCTCCCCGGTCAGTCTTCCTCCAGGAAGGGAGTTGGGCAGTAGGAGTAAGCATCCAGGAAGGAAGAAGAGGCTTGGCACCTCCTTCCCCAGGAGTTCGGGGGGACTCAGTTCTCAGGAAAGCAGGGTGGACCAGCACCCAGATGACCCCTGGGGAGATAGGGGGTGGGAGGAAGCTGGAAGGGCAAGTAGGAAGAAAGCCTACTAACTTCTTAGGGCCATCAGGCTCTTCTGGGTCCCTCGTTGGGTGCTTGCTGCCCTTTCCCCACTCGACTTGGTCTCCAGTGGTTGGGACTGGAAGCGCTAGGGTGGGGTGCAAAGGGCTCTGGCCAGGGAGACTGAATCCGCGGAGCCGGGAGTCCAGGCTAGGAGGTCGCGTTCTTAGTGGGGGCTGTGGGGGGAGACTGCAGCCGCCTTGGCAGGGTAGGGGAGGAATCCTCCAAAGGGAATGCGGCCAAAGAGCAGCCCCTTTGCGTCTCCTCTTCTTTCTCTCCCCTCCCAGGCTCCGGTTCAGAGGCATTCTCGGCGCCTGCCACGGCTTCCAAACTGCGCCGCTTCCTTCTGCGGCAGAAAAGGACTTTCAGATGTTGTAGCGGCGGCGGCGGCGGCGGCAGCGACTCAGGACAGCGCCCCCTCCCCCTAACGGCCGCCTCTCCCTCTCCCCCCCGCGCCCCCGCTCCCCCACCTCTGGGAAGGCGCTGGGGGTGTGGCCAGGGGCCGGTATAAAGTCCGGGGGAGCTGGTCCCGGGCAGCCGCTCAGCCCCCTGCCCCCCCCCAGCCCCCCGCCGCCTGCTGCCTGGGCCGGGCCGAGGATGCGGCGCAGCGCCTCGGCGGCCAGGCTCGCTCCCCTCCAACCCGCTTGCTAACTTCCCCGGCTCCGTGCCTGTCCGGCCCGCGGGGCCGCCCCGTCTCCCCGCGCCCTCCGGGTCGGGTCCTCCAGGCGCGCCGCGCGCTGTCGCCGCGTGTCCCTGCTGCGGGTCTGCGCGCCGGTTCTTCCCTCCCACGCCCCGCGCCCGCGCCCCGTCCTAGCCCGGTCATGCTGCCCCTCTGCCTCGTGGCCGCGCTGCTGCTGGCCGCCGGGCCCGGGCCGAGCCTGGGCGACGAAGCCATCCACTGCCCGCCCTGCTCGGAGGAGAAGCTGGCGCGCTGCCGCCCCCCCGTGGGCTGCGAGGAGCTGGTGCGGGAGCCGGGCTGCGGCTGTTGCGCCACTTGCGCCCTGGGCAAGGGGATGCCCTGCGGGGTGTATACCCCCCGCTGCGGCTCGGGCCTGCGCTGCTACCCGCCCCGGGGGGTGGAGAAGCCCCTGCACACGCTGATGCACGGGCAAGGCTTGTGCATGGAGCTAGCGGAGATCGAGGCCATCCAGGAAAGCCTGCAGCCCTCTGGTAAGGTGCCCCTGTCCTTGCATGCCCTCCCTGGTGTGCTCCCCTCCTAGCAGCCCCTTTCCCATTCGGGCTGGCCTGGAAAGCCCTTGAAAATCTCCTGTGAGTTACAGAGAAGGCAGGTACCTGGTAGGGCTGGGCTGGCTTAAGGAAAGGCTCACCTAAGGAAACTGCTATTGAGTCCTTAGCAGCCTGTTGCCACCAGCAAGGAAGACTCAGCCCTTCATCTCAAACCTCCTCAGGGTGCCTATTTGGGAGGAGAGGTCTCGATGGCAGTCCCGGCTGCTGGGGTAAGAGTGGAACATTATGTGATTTGGTCCAGCCAGCAGCCTGCAAGTGAGCGGCCTAGGGCCAGATAACTAGAGGATGGGTTGGCCGGTGGTGGTGGCTTTCTCTTCCTTATCCAGGGACTTCCCTCATCCTGGCCACAGGTGAAACCCCAAAACTCTAAGAAGCCAGGGTGTGGCCTTTTGACATTGAGGTGGGGTGGAGTGGGACATCCAAATTAGAGGGGCTTTGGTGGTGAGGGGCATCAGATGCGCCCCTCCCTAACGCCCCTGGGCAGCTCACCTTGCTGTTTGAGAGGTATTGGGAAGACAGAGGTCTCTCTGCCAGGCCTGGGCACCTCATCTTGCCCTGGTACACAGCCACCCTGTTCCTCTCTCCTGGCAGGTGTCATCTGAGGTGGCAGAAGAGAAGCAAGTCTTGGCTCCCAGCCCAGAGCTGTAGAAACCTAACGGGTGTGGGATAGGGAATGGAGAGAAGGGAGAGAGAGGGAGGGGCTGGGGAGGAAGAGTGGGAGAGAGGGAGAGGGAGAGAGGTTTAGAGGGCCTTTGCCCTAAACTCATTCTTACACTTTCTCTTTTTCCATTTCTCGATGAGCCTCTCTCAGTTTCTCCTTATAATCGTTCTCAGTCTTTCCTTCTTATTCTTTTGTTATTTCCTGCTCCGTCTCTGTCTCTAGTTTCACGAGCAGCATTCCCGGAGTTCTCCTTTCCTCAATGACTTCCGCCTGTTATCAGTTTCTCTTTCTCTATCTTGTTCCCTTTCTGCTTTTGTTATCCTGCTTCTCTTTCTCCTCAGCCCCTCTCTGTTGCTTTCTCTCCACGTCTCTGTCACTGTTTCTCTTTCTTTGTTCCTGCCTTTCTCTGTTACTTTTGGACTCTCTCTCTCTTTCTGCCTTTCTGTATCCCTGCCTCTGTTTCTTGTTCCCTCTCCGACTCTGATTTGCTCTCCCTCTGCCTCTGTCTGTGTCTGTCTCTTTTCCTGGTGCTTGAAGCTTCCATTGTTGCAGTCCGGATGCTGGGACTCCGGCCCCAAGCTTCCTGCCCTGGGTCCCACACCGCTCCACTTCCTCAATCCTCTGCAGCTTGTTAGCGGAGGAAAGCAGGATGCAGGGAAAACAGGAAGGAGGTGGACCCCAGGGGTCTGGGCCTCAGGCCTCTCTGCCCTTCCTGTCCCTAGGCAGTGAGAGATGGGTCAGCAGAAAACATACTAGGAGAAATGCCAGCCTGGCACCCGGCACATCTGGGAAGCGGGGGGTGGGGGGTGTCCTGAGGGAGTAAGGCGCTGATCCTGGGGCACAGATGCCGGTGCCAGTGGGAGAGGAGGGGTCCTCATACCAGACCAAACTGGGAGTGAGGGCTGAGCTCCTGGGCTATCTGAGTATAATGGGATCTCTATCCCTTCCTGTCTCCATCCTCCACCGGCCAGTGGGTATGTATCCGGCACCAGATTACCATGGCTGGTAGCTTTCTCCTTTCTCACCAACTTGAACATGGGGGCAGAAGAGCCCTCAGAGGGTCTTGAGCACCCCTTCCTCCCTGGCTGAGTAGGGGCACCCCATCCTGTAGTGGAGGAATATCTAATCCCGTGGGGATAGGGGCTTTGGGGGAAATGGTATGCAGTTTGTGATTGTCCTGTGGACATCATGCAAATTGGCCCTTACATCCCCTCGGGATTACAGGACCCAGGTCTCTAATGCTCCCCCCGCCCCCCCGCCTCCCCCTTGCCTGTCCTCCACCCATGTAGGGGATGCAGAGATCTGGAGAGGGAAAGGCAATCTGGAGGACCCTGGGGAAACTAGGTACCTACTTGGCAAGCTGTGTCCGTGCCTCCTAATCATCACAGAAGGACCCCCTGCACCATGTGAAAGGCGCCCCCTAGGGTTGTGCAACAGCCCTGCTGGGTCTCTGGTGAGACAAGATGGCCAGAGCTTGGGACTTATCCCCACTATTCTCTCTAGCCTTCCACTGTCAACAGGCCACTGTCCCTCCTAGGTCCCAAGGCTTGGGCCTTCTTGCCTTGGGAATAGTTTGGCAGAGTGCATCAGGCTCTCCTTTCTGCCTTTTCCTCTTGGGACTAAGCTTCAGCGGGTGACTGGGGGAGGGCGGCCACTTGGCATCCCCCTTCCCTTGGCCTGCTATGCCCAGCTGCCTACTATTTGCCCCAGGAGCAGGTCTCCTCCTTCTATTTTAAGCCTCTACTCCCCTATGCTCTCCATAGCCCTCCTGTCCCGGCTTTCCGAGCCAGAAAATGTTGTGGATTAACACTGCTCAGGTCCCCAGAGGTGGGGGTCGGGTGGGACGTGTGCGTCAGAGGTGCACAATTCTGCATCAGTGTACTGACCCTTGACTCATGGAATCTGGGGGAGTGAACAGCGGGAAGATCAGCGTTTGGACTGGGGAGCTCCTAAGCTGTGCTCTTGGGTCCCTCTGGGACAGGGTTAGGGAACAGACAGACTGGGTTAATTTTTAGTCAACGCAGCAAATATTGTCCCCTTTACTTCAATACTGGGAATCCAGTCATGTCATGGGAACAGGGCCTTCCCAGAAATTCTGTGCCTTGGGGGAGGTGGGAGGAGGAGCATGGCTGCTTAACATTTTTTCTTTAGTATTGGCAAAGCCGGAATTATTGGTGCCTCGGGTATCAGGAGTCTTTCCATTTAAAGACATAGAAGCTGCAGGGATAAGTCTGTCCTCCTTTGCCGCCACCCAGTCTACTGGCATTTCCTCATCTGTAAAATGGAGGTGACACAGGACCTGCCTCTCAGGCTTGGGGTGTCTGTCGTGGCTCAGTCGACTGGAGCCATGCTGAGGGTGGTAATGAAGAAGAGGCTGGGAGGATTTCCTTTGAAGCTTAGATCCTTCTCTGATGCTGGGGCCTTGGGGGACAGTAAGACAAGTGAGCAAAGTAGGGGGGCATTTAGAGGCGTTGAGGGGGTAGGGAGGAACTTCAGTACTTTTTGCTGCTGTGAACATGGGAAAGACAGGCCAGCTTTCCTTCAGTGTGAGGCTGGCAGAGTGGCACAGCGATGAGGGGGATGCCCCGAGAGCCAGACCTCGAAGAAAGGGCTGGGTACTTGGCATGGGTGATCTTGGCTTCTCCAGCCAGAGTCCAGGGGGAAGGAAAAGGCCTTTCTTGCAGGATGGGTGGGTGATCTCCAAATTGTGGCTGAAACGCCCGTGTCGGGGTGGCTGGACCCACCCACCTCACAGCCTCACCTTGGGTGTTCTTGAAGGGGACAGGGTTAGAATTGAGGAGGAATCATGGGGATGAAACCAGGCTGCTAGAACGAGGAAATCCTGTAGCTTTGACCATGAACTTTTCAGTCAGTGGTGCCAAAGCTGTGAAGTCTTTTCTCTTTCTGAGCTCTTTCTCCTCGGTTGCTGAAGCAAAGACCAAGATTTCTCCTGTGGCTGCATGTTGTTGGCTTAACTCCAAGCAGGGGCTGGAGGACATGACCTGGTCTGCCTTGGAAGTCCCACCTCCTATGTAAGCCTTTCGGAGGTCAGAAGGTCGGATCTTTCAGGGGGCTAGGTCTGACCCTAGCTCCTGCTCAGAGGGGATCCCACGGGGACTGGTATTTTTCCAGAGCACCCCACCTGGGTGAGCAGCACCAAGTAGCTGGAATTCCTGAGTAAGCAGGGAAGTTTTTATTTAGCCAGTTTTGGAGATGGGAAGGTTAACATTTTCAGAGACCCCAGGCTATGACTCTCACCCTCCCAAACCCAGTGCCTCGGGGTGGATCCTGGGTCGATCCTCAGTCTGCTTGCTAAGCAAGGCTGGGCAAGGAAAAGTTACAGATTAAGTGGAAAGTCAACAAGCTATGGTGCAGTCAGCGTGCTCTGCCCCGGGTCTTATGTCTGCCCAGGGCAGGGTCAGAGTGCCTGAGTGCATGTGGGTGTGCATGTGTGGACCCGTGTGTGCCTGGACACGTGAGTGTTTGTATATGCTTGTGGTTCTTAAGTCCTGACCTGTCTGTGTCTGAGTGGGCGGAAATGGATACACTCTGTGTCTCTATGAGATTAAGTAAGCAGCTACGCTCCCTATCTGGTGTGTTCTTCTCTGAGCTTAGACACGAGCTAGGGACAGACCCTAGATCTGGCAGAGGAGCTGGAAGTTGGCATGGCTGGTGTTAATGAAGGGTTGATCTCCTCTGTGGAGTGCCTTTTTGGTGGGGTGAAGGAGTCTGGCCTCAGGCGAGAGGGGTCCAAGTATGGCATTGAGGAATCTCTGGATTCAAGTCTGTGCATTTTGGAGGCTTGTAGGGCTCTTCAGTTCTTCAAAAGAAGACAAAAAGAAGCTTGCCTAACAATAACAAAAAAGTGGGGAAACCCAGGAGGGGGAGGGCAGGCACGCTGCCTGCTCAGCTTTCTCCAGACAATCCCCTCAGTGTGACACGGGAACCTGCCCACCCAAGAGCATACACTACATTTCCAGCCTTGCCCTATGGCCCCCAAGCCCCAGGCTTCAGTGAACTGACTCAGTTGTCCTCCTTAGCGATACCTCCTAAGGTAAGGGATAAACATTCCATATATCCATTAACTATCCCACAAGTGTTAGTCATTTGTGAACTTCAACTCGTAGAGACTCGACGCTGGAATGCCTAGTTGCAGTTAAATTTCTACTCCACATCTCAATCTGTTCTTTAGGCTTTTATCACTCTGACGTGCCACACTTCCAGGATGGGAGGCTCTCTACTTCCATTTGTTACAAAACCTTCCTTACTTCTCGAACCTAAGGACATTCTGCCTGATAACCAAGCGGAACAAGTGTCACTGAGCAAAGTAGGGCTTCCCTTTATAGTCATGAAAAGAAAACAAACACAAAGGAAAGACACAAAAACCTTTTTCAGGTTTCAAGGGTGCCCCTTGGATTAGTGTCATGGACTGTGACAGTTGAGTCCTTGTGATCCCTTCCAGCCTTTCCCGGGGAAGGTGGTGTGCTTTTGTTCATGTCTTAGCTTAGCCTCTGTTGTTCCCAGATTTGGCTCTAATTCTTTTCTTTTCTTTCCTTTTTTGTAAAATGTTTATTTATTTTGAGAGAGAGAAAGAGAGAGAGCGAGAGAGCAAGCACAAGTGTGGGAAGGGCATAGAGACAAGAAAAGAGAGAATCCCAAGCTCTGTGATGTCAGCACAGAGCCCAACATGGGACTTGATCCCACAAACCACGAGATCATGACCTGAGCCAAAATGAAGAGTCGATGCTCAACTGACTGAGCCACCCAGGCACCCCTGGCTCCAATTCTTTTAGATATTGCATTTCCTCTTTCTCTCATTACCCACTTACAGACGACACCCCTGAAACACTGTGGCCCCACCCGAAAGTCTTGTGACTTTGTGCAAGGTGGATGCAGGGGCAGGGGTCACTGGCCAGCCTGGCCTGGAAAGGTTCCTTGGGAGAGTCTTTAAGGAAGAGCTTGGATCCTGGATTTCTTCTCTGGTTCTGACTGAGGGTTTGGAGTCCATCTGCTTATGGCCCCCTTGACAATCCTGGTCTTCTGAAATTTACCCACATTTGCTACCCACATCACTGGGAGGTCATGCTGTAGTGTTTTCCCCTTGGTTGACCCTTAAGAACTTGATGTTGTCTCTGAGACTGGAGTCCCCTCCGGACTGTACTTCTTGGGATGTTAAATATGCAAAAAGATAGATTATATCTATCTGCTCTATTCCTTACCTTTGATTTTTCTTTCTAAACCAGCCCTCCACCCATGACAAAACCTTCTTCCCATCCTTGGTGACTCAATTTTATAAATAACCTTTGGTATGGAATCTTGACAAAGACTCTCTGAGAGTCTAGATTCCTTGTTTCCTGGTTTCCCTTTATCTACCTACTTCCCCCCTCACCCCCAGAACTAGGAGAACAAAAAGAGAACTAACCCCCCAACTAACTTTGGCTAGGCGGAAAAATACCATTTGACCCAGAGGCCGTTCTGGGACTGGTGCCATGTGTGGAGGAACCTGCTAACTCCTCAGGAAAAAAAAAATCCTGACGCAAACCAGATGTAACCTTCTGTCTGGCTGCCAACATCTGGAATGCTGGCAGGGGCTTTGCACTCAGGCCGGTGGTGAGCTGCCAAGCCCAAGCATTTCAGAGGTGGCTCTGAGCTGCAGAGAGGTCTTGCAACCTCTTTCTCCAGTTCAGCCCTGTATTCCAGTTTTGGCTGCCTGGAGGTTGGGGTGGTGGTTATAATTCTGGAATTTCTGGCTGGGGTTATTTTTGAGTTCAGGTAGAGTCTTCAGGAGATCCCTGGGAGTGTGTCTGGGTCCAGCCTCACCACCCACTATCTCCAGATTCCCCAGTGCCCTGGCTCTGGGCAATAGATGTGGACTTTGGATGGAGTCTAAAGTCCAAGGATGGGGGATGTCAGGGTCGGGGACTGAAGTGACATGCAGGGGTGTTTTTGGTCCTGCGACCACACAGTGTGTTGCATACGCACGTGTGTGGATGCACACTTCCTTATGCAGGCAAGTGTACATACCCACTGCTGCTTCTTCTCTCCTGTCCAGCCAATGGGGAGAGCCTTTTGGACCAGATTTCTTGTCACTCATGGAAACTCTGAGTTTGGCCATTTGGAAGAGGGGCAGCAGAGCCAACAGATCTGGGGATCCCCTGGCTAGCTCAGCCAGATGCTGAAAAGAGCAGGAAAGGAGACAGGAAGAGAGAGCAGACGGAGAGGGGGATGGTAGGAGGAGCTGAATGGAGGGGGGTACGAGATCCAGGAGGGAGGCCCCTGCCTGCCTTAGACCTCCCTGCAGGGCCCAGAGGACCCTCCTGCTGTCTGCGCAGCTGCAGCTGGTGACTCATCTGAAGGCTGGACTGGGAGGGGTGAGGGACAAGTCAAGGACTTTAAGAGGAATATTCTCCTGAGGAAATCCAGGAGAGTGGGGAGGAGACAGGGGTGTTGCTTTCATCCCCCCCTACTGCAAGGTCCCCTACCCTTTCTCAGAGCCAGGCTGGAGAATCCCCTAGAAGAAAGCAGGTGGGAGGCTGGGTTGGTGTTCTGCCCTTTCCTTTCCCTGTGCTGACCTCTCTCCATCTTGGCCTGACTGCAGACAAGGATGAGGGTGACCACCCGAACAACAGCTTCAGTCCCTGCAGTGCGCATGACCGCAGGTGCCTGCAGAAGCACTTAGCCAAAATTCGAGACCGCAGCACCAGCGGGGGCAAGATGAAAGTCATCGGGGTGCCCCGGGAGGAAGCTCGGCCCGTGGTAAGGACCTCAGTCCTACAAATGCGCATGTGCACAGGCACACACACCACCACCAGCCCCATAGGATCTGGACTATGTTCATTCAGAAACATTCTTTGGATGTCTACTGTGTGTAAGATGCACCTAGTATGCGTCATCAGGACCCGGAGAATCCTCATTCCTTTTCTTGAAATTCCTTTCCTGGTCATCAGTTATACACATCAATGCAGTTGAAGTAATTTTTAAATACTTCTGTACTAGTTTGTAAATGGGAGTTGCCCCAAGCTTTCTGATGTTTCTTAGCCCTTCTCTTGGATTCTCTACCCAGACCTTTTCAGTTACTAAAGGGTTAATGCTGGCCACAGCACGGGGCCTGCAGATCCTGCTCCAGGGTCTGGTTAATGTCCTTCCTTATGGGTGGTTCCCAGTGGATCCTTGCCTAGGTCTTCAGCTGTCCCTCCTGCTTAGAAATCACCCACTTCCCAACCATCTCCATAGGTTTCCACAACCCCTTTTCCCACAAGGTCCCTTCCATTCACAGTCCTCCTTTTTAGAAGCTCTTTGGCTCAAGATCCTCTCTTTGTGTCCTTCTGCTCTGCCCACCGGTGTCCCCTGAACCCACTGGGCCCTTCCCAGCCTCTGGGCCCTGAACCTCCTTTCAGGGCCTTCGGTTGTGATCTGACCTCCAGCCTTGGTCTTCCTGCCTCTCTCCCTTTCGCTAAGCTATTTCATCCTCCCTTCCTCCAGCCCCAAGGCTCCTGCCAGAGTGAGCTGCACCGGGCCCTGGAGCGGCTGGCCGCCTCACAGAGCCGCACCCATGAGGACCTCTACATCATCCCCATCCCCAACTGCGACCGAAATGGCAACTTCCACCCCAAGCAGGTGGGTCTTCCTTACTGCTGGCTCGGTCCCGGCCTGAACTCCTGGGGCATTCCTGGTCTCTCCACAGGAGATCCTGGTCCAGAATGGAGATCTCAGGGAGGGGGAGAGACCTCCCAACCCAAACCTAACCCCTTGGGGCCTCCCCCAGCCTCCCGAGCCTCAGCTTATTTTGCCTACCACACTCATTTTGGAGATGAGGAAACGGAGGCCCAAAGTCACAGAGTGAGTTAATGGCAGACCAGCTATCCTGCTTCCCCTATCCAGGGCTATTTCTATCACCTCCGGATTCACCATTTAGCCCTCCTGCCAACGTCTACCTCCCAGCACACTCTCGTTCCCTGTACGCCATCCTATGAGTAGTTCTCCTTTGTCATAGAATGTCGTAGGTTTCATCTGGGAATGGAGGGGCTCAGTCATGAAGGGTTAAGGAGGAAACTCAGCCTGCCCCTTCCCCCAAGCTGATAACCAAACCACCTGGGATATAGCCAGATAGGACAGCTGGGGACAGGAGCTTTGGACAGGAGAGAAAACATGCATGCAGAAACCTCCATACTCCCTCTTGGCCTTGAAACATGGGTTCCTCTGATAAGCCCTCAGGAGGCTAGGATGCTCAACAAGGTTGGCCTGTCTCAGCCCCATCTCTGACCCATGAAAGGTGGGTTTACTTGGGAGGGGGGCATATCTGGGCAGAGCACTGGGGTGCCTTGTGCTGGGTGTAGCCTGGGGAATCCTGGCTGGGGTCTTCTCCAGCTCTTTGTGGGCATAAACACATACATTCTCCCACTCTGTGCTCTGTAGACAAATCCACAAAGCGGGCTGCCACTTATCCAATAAAAGCCTAGACAGGAGGAGAAGGGCTGCCTCCAGTTCTGCAAATTGCAGGAGGTTATGGGGTGGTGTGCAATGAGTGGGGGACCAGAAAGTTCTCCCAAAACCAGTGGCAAACTTGTCTGCAAGCTTTATCCCAATACCTATTTTATCCTTGTTCTAATTTTTAAGAACTCTTTTCCCTAATTAAAAAAATGAATAGATTTTATTTTCTAGAGAACTTTTAGGTTTATAGAAAAATTGAACAAGAAATACAGCGTTCCCATCTACCCTCCCCACCCCCAGTTTTCCCTATTAACAACTTGCATTAGTGTGGTACATATGTTATCACAGATTAAGGAACTAATATTGATACATTATTATTTTAATGTTTATTTATTTTGAGAGAGAGTGCATGTGCAAGGGGGGAGGGGCAGAGAGATGAAGAGAGAGAATCCCAAACAGAATTTCAAGCTCTGCACTGACAGCATGGAGTCAGATGCCGGGCTCGATCCCATGAACAGTGAGATCATGACCTGAGCCGAAATTAAGAGTTGGATGCTTAACTGACTGAGCCACTCAAGCACCCCCATTATTATTATATTTGTAAAAAGTTTATTTATTTATTTTGAGAAGGCAGTGGGGCAGAGAGAGAGAGGGAGAGAGAGAATCCCAAGCAGACCCTGAGAGGTGGGGCTAGATGTGGGGCTCAAACTCGCAACTGTGAGATCATGACCTAAGCTGAAATCGAAGAGTCGGATGCTCACCTGACTGAGCTACTCAGGAGTCCCTAGTATTGATACATTATTAACTAAAGTTCATAGTTTACATTAGGCTTCATTCTTTGTGTTGTTTAGCTCTATGTGTTTTCTTCCTCCAATTTTTATCCTACTGAAAGTTCTGACACTTGAGCTCTTTATCCCTAGACCAGTGCTGACCTCTGAGACAACCTTCACTTCTTGGCCAAGTTCCCTCTACTTGACCTTTCCTTCTTAGCCAAGATCTCTTTACTCCTTGGGCTCAGAGGGTCCGTGGTCATGAAAGAGCCTCTGCTCTGAGAGTCCATCTTGGATCAACTGTCTGACTTGAGGACTGGGCTGGGATTGGGGCAGGCTGCCTGGGAACTGACTTCTCACACCCTTGTCTTGACAGTGTCACCCGGCCTTAGATGGGCAGCGCGGCAAGTGCTGGTGTGTGGACCGGAAGACAGGAGTGAAGCTTCCAGGGGGTCTGGAACCAAAAGGGGAGCTGGACTGCCATCAGTTGGCTGACAGCTTCCGCGAGTGAGCCCTGCCAGGAGGCAGGGGGCTCAGTGCTCCCTGCCACCCCATCCCCTAGAGGCTGCAGAGCTGACCTGGAGCCTGGGTCTGAATCCTGGCTCTGTCTCTGGCCCAGAAATTTCCCTGTGTGTGTGTATGTGTGTGGGTATGGGTGTGCCCTTGGGGTGAGCCAAAGCCTAGGGGTGTTTTCTCTGGGCTTAGGTAGCCTGAGAGGTCTGAGAGTGGCAATGGGGAGCCCTGGTGTGTTTCCAAATTGATCCTGGACTCACTTATTCATTCATTCATTCATTCATTCATTCATTCATTCATCCAGCCACTCACCTAAAACCATTTATTGACAACATACTACATACCGGCTCTAGTTTTTAGCCCTGGGGGCTCTTATTCTTACTTTCTCTGATTTGGGCATGTAGGGCTACTTCGTCTAAGCTAAGCACAAGCTTGTGGGGGAAGAGGAGTCTCATTTCCGAACCAGAGAAGGGAGGTAGACATGTACCTTGACCATTGTACCTTGTACCATTGTCCCTCCCCTCAATCTAGTCAGAGGGTGGAGGCTGTAGGGAAGGTGTGGGTTGGCAGATGATTCAATGGTCAGGAGTCCCAGACCGACTCCCAAAGCTCAAGCCTGCCAGGCTGCCCTTCTCTCCCTCAGCTGCCTCCAGGGGGGAGGACCTATAGAGACAAGCCCAACTTTGGGTCTGGTGTGCCGTCTACTTGGTTGCCTGGGCTGCATCTCAAACCCTGCTTTGGGGGAGGGAAGAGGGTCAGAAGAAGGCATGTGGGACAGAGGGCTGGGGAGATGGGGCCCATCTCTGAACAGTCGGGGTGGGAGGAAAGAATGTACAGTTGAAGCGCATGTACCTACTGGAGAAGAGACACACATGCTGGGGGGTGAAGGACTTACCCGAAGTCCTGCTTTGTCCCCTGTTTTCGTCACAGCCACAAAGTCACCAGGATGACTCTATCCTTCTAGTGGCTCACCGCCTGTGGCTTTGCCTCCTTCCCTATGCCTCCCTACCCTCTAGGCATTTCTGGCTTGACTGGATGGAAGGAGACTTAGGAACCTACCAGTTGACCATGATGTCTTGTCTTTTTTTTTTTTTTTTTTTTAACAAAACAGAACAAAACAACAACAACAAAAATCTAGACAATTGTGTTTGGTTGATTTATTTATCATTAGAGACAGGGGTGCGCCAGGGGTGGGAAGGCGGGGCCATCATGTAGTCCCCGGACCTGTCCTACGTGGTCAGAGAACTACAAAGAGTCAACCAGCTCATCCTCTTCTTCCCTGAAGCCTCTTCCTAGGGGGCTTCCCTAGAGTCATGCCGAGTGTGTTCAGACTCCTGGTGAGCAAAAAATGGCTTCTGAAGGAAGACAAGCAGAGACGGCCCTGTTGGGCCAGAGCTATTTCTGGGATCATCTGACGTGTGAAGCTGGGGTATATCCTAGGGCATCAGGCGGATTGGATTTGCATCTGAATTTGATGTATTAATTTAGTGGAGGAGGCACTTCCCTGAAGTTGGAGAGAGAGGGTCAACTCTCTGACACAGTCCATAGCTCTGATTGCCTAGATTCCTTAATGGGGGCTATGTTGAGATTTGATTTTTCGAGGTTGGGAGGGGGAGCATCTTTGATCTTGCTGTCCTGAGCTCACCAGGCTGTGGGCTCTTGGTGCCAGACCCAGATTTTGTTCCCATGTGGGCCGATTGGATTTCCGGTCATGTCCCAATGTCCCTTTCCCCCAGCTCTGTGCTCTGTGTGTGTATATACCCTGATCTGGGTGGGGGCCCCTTCTCGGGAGGTCACGGGCAGCCTGAAGACCCGTGCACCAAGTCTGCAGCACTCTGGGGGAGCTCCCTCCTGATGGGTTGTCTTCCAGAGCCCCTCCCCAGTTCCAGAGGCACTCCCAGGTCTTCTGATTTCATTGGCCCCTGATGAGCTGGGCCCTGTGCTTTCTGGATCTTGGATCTGGGGCTGCAGTCCTCTTCTCCATAGCTCGGCCCGGTGGCAGCATCCTGCAGCCATCTGGTCTCCCTGAGGCACCACAGGACATTGCCAGCAGCAGGAGATAAAAAAGGGCCTTGGTCCCTTGACCACCCTTCGTGGAGCCCCCTACTTCTTGGGCTGAGGCCAAGGCATGTTGGAGTAGCATGTCAGCCTTCACTGACATGCAGACAATTAAGTTTTAGGTGCTTAAACCAAATAAATGTAGGGATAGTGTCTCTTTCCCTAAAGCATCTTTGTAAATTCCCCTTTTTTCTCCAGCTCCCCTTCTCAATGCTGTACCCTGGTACCCTTGGCAGTGGGTACTAAGAGATCCTTTTCTTTTCATGGGCTTCCAGAAAAAGCTGGATCTGCTTGAGAAGTAGCTGCATATATGGCCTGGGATATCCCTCTGTGATATCTGCATATTTGTGGTATATGTGTGTGTGTGTGTGTGTGTGTGCGCGCGAGTGCATGCGTGCATTCAAAATGATACCTTTGAATATACAAAGTGAGATGTGAGCGTATGGGCTTTTATGGAGCATGTATACCCGATCTGAGTGTGTGAAGAGGACGTGCTAATTTGAGGGGTGTGTCTATGTGGGTTGTGAATCTGAGTGTGAATGTGTGTGATGTGAGGAGAAAGGAACTAGAGAAATTCACAGAGTGTGCTGTTACTTCCCTCTTGGCTGTGAATGAGTGGCCATCACTCATTAGGCATCCCCACTGTAGCTCTAGCACTAAAGAACAGAGGCTGTGCACCTTGAGAGAGGGAATTCCACATCCCACAGAAACACTGCCCCCCACCCACGCTTGGAGCTTGCCTTCATGATCTGGGAACCAGATTCTAGGTGTCCACAAGGAAGGTAATAAAAACAGCTCTATGTCAGTGTGGACACCCTCTACCACTGCCAGGCTAGAGGAAGTAAACTGCCCTGGGCAGTGTCACAGTGGGGAGAACCAGGCTCCAGAGAGGAATTGCTGGTCTAGTTTGCACCTAGCACCCACCACTCCCACCCCCAGCCCTAGCCATGGCCTCCAAATACCCTTTAATGGTCACTCTGTGGCTGTAGCCACAGGGCATCAGCATCTCTGGCAGAAGTGGAAGGGAGGAGGGGCAAGGACCAGTGTCCTGGTGGCATTTACCCAGATAAACTTAAAACTCAGGTCCATGAGTGCTTTGCCCTGCCTCCCCCCAAAATGTTATTCCCCTCCACTGTGGCTTGGAGCAGAGGGGTAGGAGGCACCCCCCCAGGATCCTGTAGCCCATCGGTGCCCATCGACATACATCAGGCATTTGGTTTCCATTTCCCAGCTCATTAGTGGCGATCAAGCCCTGCTGTTGCTGAGGGTTGGGGGCTGGGTTTTCTGCTGGCAAGCAAGCAGGGTGGGAGAAGGGAGAAAAAAGGGGAGACTTGGAATGACTCCAGTAATGGATTCAGGCAGGGGCATCTCTGGAGAGTTGGATAAGCTTCCTGGCCCCTCCTCCTATGAAGGCCCCTGGGTTCAGGCCACTGAAAACTCCTTCCAGGAAAAGGCTGCTTGTCCCAATCCCTCTGCCCTCTGGGCCGGATTGGGCTATCCCAAGCTGCTCCAGGAACATTATGAGGCATGCAGGACTTGGGGTGCAGGACTTGGCCCCCCTTCCTGGGGGGGAATATGGCTGCGTGGTAAATGACCCTAAACATTCCCAGCCAGAGAAATTTCCCCTGCATTCCAGACCCCTATGGCAATGTCACTTCTGACCTAGAAGGAGAAGGCAAGATGATGTGGTTGGATGGAGCTCGGAGGCAGGCTGGCAGCTGGGATGCTGGGTCAGTTGTGGGTTGGGTCGTGGGGTTGTCATAGGGAAGAGGGGAGGAGAGGGGAGGTTTGTGAGTCAGGAGAGAGGGTCAATGTGGGAGGAAGCACATTCATGGAGGAGGAGGGAGTTAATGGGAACAATAAGTGGAGGAGAGACAATGGGGCAGAACTTTGGGCACACCCACGGGGGAGCAGACACAGCTTCAGCCAGCCAAGGGTCTAATTAGATCCTCACTGTCAGAGTGATCTGTCCCCTCTCTGTCTGAGGCCCCAGGGGCTGGGGAGAGTTAGGGTCAGAGAGTAGAAGTGGGGGTGCTGAGGATAATTAGAAACATTCTCTACTGAGTGAGCAGGCGCCACCAGGACCACTTCTCCCCTCACCGCCCTCCTCTCTTCCCCAGGTCCCCCACCCCCTTCCCAGGACCTGGACATTTTCAGCCAGACTAGGGGAGGGGCTGGTGGAGCCTGGGAGTACAAACCCAGTGGGATTGGCTTCCCGGGCCCTTACACAGTCTCTAAAGTGCAAACAACATATTTTCGCCATGCAATGGTATTTAATTACACATAAAAACAGAGCCATTAAACTGAAATTAAACCCTTGTTGGAATCACTTAATTCAGGGCATGACAAATTGCTTTCAGTGGAGGCGGCAGTGAAGTCCCCCAGGGAGAGATGGAGATTAGCGGCTTCCATGGCTGGCTGGGTCCCCTCGTTCTCTTTAAAGCCTGGTTCTCTTGCCAGCTCTAAATTCTGAAATTGGGAGCAACTTTCTTCCTAAAGACCACCCAAGCCAAGGGAAGCCTCTAGGTTTGTTTAGGATGATAGAAATGGAGGTTTGGGGAATCACAGAATCACTGTCCAACCCAGTTTTAGACAACACTCGTCCATTTTATCGATGGGGAAGTTGAGACCCAAGTACTAAAGTCATCCAGAACCCAGGATTAGAACCCTGGCAACAAGCCATGACCAGGAAAGCTGCTTTTTTCAGGCTTGTATCCTTTCATCCTGGGCCTGGAGACTGGAGTTGGGATTGAGCAGGTGAGGGTTCCAGAACCCTCCAGGCCCTAGTTGGGGAGGGTAGATTTCTCTAGGACTGGGCTCCCACCTGATCCAAGTCTGGAGATGGCTGGGAAGCCAAAATGGTGGCCCCAGTGGCTTACCACCTGGGTGAGGTTGGACAGGTAGGACTTTCTTCTCCCATGAGCCATGGTTTTCCCATCTGTTGAAGGGGGGTGGCAATTCCTGTTAAGACTGGTGGGTGGGATGCTTGAACAGGGCGAGGGGCCAAGTTCGGTAAGTGGATCTATTAGACTTCCTTCTCAGGACCTCTGCTTGCCCATTTGTGATAAGATCCAGTTGGGACCTGGTGGTTTCTAGGACCTTCACTTCCTCTGACTCTCTCCATTTGCAGTCCTTTCTTCTCCTTCCAGGCCCCTCTTTCCTTAGGTTTCTCTGTCTCCTCTGTGGTCTGTTCTAACATGGACAGAGGTCTGGGGTCTGTGCTACTGCCCCCTTAGTTTTCCCTGCCTCACCTAGTCTTCCAGTGGCTGTGTGAGGCCCACCTGGGAGGTGAAAGGAGACCAAATGGGAAAGGCGTTGCACTCTGGAGAGGGGCTGGGGGGCGGATTGTGTGCACAGCCTCCCTCCCCCATGTGCCTCTATGATCTGGGAACCTGCTCTCCTGATTGAAACCAGATGGGTCTGCTGCAGGCTGGAGGCATCTCAAGTCCATTCTCTCAGTACACCCCGTTCTCCCTACCCTCCAATGGGAGGAGGGTTTAGACTAAGGGAAAGTGAGGACGTGGGGGCTTCTCTTTGCTGGGGCTACAAGAGAGAGTCCTTTCCCTTTTCCCTACTATACCCACTAGTGGCCTGCAAACTTTTCTATTAGCTCAGGAATGGTGGCAGTGGGGCACTGGCTGGCTGAGGACAAGTCACTCACTGAGGCTCGGATGGGCAGCAACCCCCCTCCCCACCATCTGACAGCCTCCTCTGGGAGCAGCACCCCCTCTGCCACCTCTGCAGTGAAGTTCAGCTGTAGGCTGTCAAGTAGGGGCTGATTACATCTATACCCTGTCTCCTGCAGTGGCCTCAAGGTCATTCCCCTTCCCCTTGGCCTCCGAGGCCTTAGTAGACAGAGAGGTTCCTGTGTTGGGGGTTGGGGTGGAAGGGCTGGGGCCCAGGGTTCCCGTCATTGCAGGCCTGGCAGCTACCGGGCCGCAGATGGCTCCCCCGCCAGCCTGGCGGCCAGCACAAATGCTTTACAGCTGTACCTCTATCGGCTTGCCCCGAAGAGTCTAGAGACAGAGGCAGGAAGCTGGGGGACCCAGAGGGGCACACGCGGATTGCTGGGGTGGGTCTGGGATAGGCCAAGAAAGCTGCCCGGCAGACCCAGGTTGCTGAGAAAACGAGAATGGCAATGGAAACTGGAACCTTGGATCTGTGGAAAAAGCGTCTTTACAGGCAGGGTCTGGAATGGGGGCTTCCTGGGGAAGGATCGCGTTGGGGAGGCGGGGTGCAGCCAGGGCCAGGAATCAGGGGCCCTGCCTCCCTCCTGGGTCCTCTTCCCTGAGAAGAGCCTGAGCTTCTAAATTGGAACAGCAGGGAGGGAAGCCCAGTCCTGTCCCCACCCAGGGGAAATTGGACCAGACTGCTCAGGAAATAAATTCAATTTTCCAGCATCGTGGAAGGTTAGTCGGACAATAGAGGTTTTTTCCCCCAAAAAACATAAGAAAAAAAAAGTCCAGTTGCCTTTGGCTGAGCTGTTGCCCAACTTCGTTTCTCAGCCTCAGTTCAAGGCTTCCCATTCAAAGTGACATGTGACTGCTCAGTGACCCTGGCCTGATCGCTGGCCCTGTGAGGGGTCAGGCCAGGCCATCCCGGAACTGTGACCACCCCCACCTCCAAAAGCCCTGGGCAGGTCCTGCCCCATGCAATGAGGGAGAGGCTGTGGTAAAAACAAAAACCCCGCCCCAAAAGAGATTTTCAAATTTAGGGGTGGGCGAGTCCTAAATCCCAGGCAGTAGGCCCAGAGGGGTTTATATTGAAATGTAAACTGAGACCTGAAAAGTTTTGAAAAGTTTTCTTTTTTGGGGCGAGAGGGGTGGGGAAGGTTGCCTTTAAAATGCGAAGGGTTTTTGTAAACCCCTGCGTGGGGCTGTTCTAATGGAGCTCTAATGAGGGGAGCAGGCCGCAGGCTGGGGAAGGGCCAGCCTCCGCTTGCTTGCGCTTGCGCTCTCTGCAGATGGTGGCCTTGTAGAGGACTCTGCGCCCTGGCAGAGGAAGGGACGGTCAGCACAATCTAAAGCAGAGGGGAGGTCTGGAGGTGGGGGAGAGAAGAGGCTGCCCCCAGACAGATCCCAAAGTTCTAGACTGGGAGACAGTGGTGGGGGAGATCACACAGGAAGCTTTGGGGAGAGCCTGGGGGAATATCTCAGCTGGAGAGGAATGTGTGTGTGGGGGGGGCTGGGAGGGGGGAAGAGGGTGGCTCTAGCCTGGTGGCTGAGAAAGGTCACCCTCAAGAAGACCAGGGCTGGGAGCAGCCTGTATTTTCTCTAGCTCACCCATTACACAGGTGGGAAACGGAGGCCTAGTGGGGTCTGTGACTTGCTTATCTGAAGGCATAAATGAGCTGGTGGCAGAAGTAGATTAGAACTCAGAGCGACATTTTATTTGCACCATCTCCCAGTGAGTCCAGGGGAGTGTTTGGGCAATCTACCCTTTTGCCGTAGGAAAGGACTCTTCAGGTACCAGAAAGGGGAAGCTGAGTAAGGTAATAGTTGGGGAGGAAGGAAGGAGGTCCTGAGGGAAGATTCTGGGATTCTGGGTGGGTGATTATAGAGGGAGATACGCCACTTTCCAGGCAGAAAGAGGGAGGGGGGACTTTGTCAACATCTGGAGTGGCCTGGGGCTAGGGACCTAATCCCTGATGGGAGAGGAGGGGTTAGACAGAGACACTAGAAGGAGCAGCAGACAACCCTATCCTGGTGTATGTACCTGGAGGCAGGGGGTTGGACTTAATGACCTCGGGTTCAATAAGCTCCAAATGTCATCATTATTATCATTGTCACCGTGGGTTTGTGTCCAGACTGCTCGGGTTCAAATCTCACTCTGCTATTTATTATGGTCAGACCCTGGGAAATTGACTTAATCTCCTAATCCACAAGTCTATATGTATCAAACAAGGATAAATAATAGTACTTATGTAGTGTTTTTGTCAAGATTAAATGAGCTCACTTGTGGCAAAGCTTCTAGCAAATACTGCAGCCATGATGTGTGCCAGGCACTGTTTTAGGTGCTAGGAATTCAGCTTTCCTCACAGAGCTCCTGCTCCAGCGACATGGTACTTGGAATATAGTGAATGCTCAGTGACAGATTGATATGAGGGCCACCCTTGTCATAATGCACATTTGTACATTCACGCTCAGCGTGTCTTTAGGCTTCCCGCAGCCTTAATTTTGTGAGGTGGGTACTGTAGTTGCAGAAACCAAGGTTCAGTGCCCAGAGAAGTGGTTTGTCCTAAATCACGAAGCTTGTCAGTGGCACAGGGGACCTGCCACTCGGCTCTGCCTGAACACCCAGGCTTCTAATTCCTGATACGGACTGGTGTGTGTGTGTGTGTGTGTGTGTGTGTATGTGTGTGTGTGTGTGACAGTGGGGTGAACTAGGCTAGGCAAAGATATGTCCCATCTCAGTGTTCATGGGGTGTCACCTCTCATGCTGTGGAGGAGAGACCATCTCTTCTGGGGCACATACAGACCTCTTCTCCATTCCCTGCCCAACCCTGGTGTGCCCAATCGTGCACTGTTCACATGAGAGCTCCGCACGCGTTTGGTGGACGAGTGAGTGATAAAGCGATGGCATGCTCCCTTCTCCTGCTCCTCTTCTTGTCCTCTGGTTCCCTCCTCCTGGCTTGCCTTCCCCGGGCCCCAGGCCTGCTGCCAGCCACGCTCCGCTTGACCACCTTGACAAGACTCGATTGCAGGGAGGTGAAGGCTGAGATACCTTCCAGGAAGCCCCTGGCTTACCTCTAAGAGCTTCATGAACAGGCCCCTGGCTACCTCTAAGAGCAAAGACCAGGAAGAAGAGAGCCCCAGCCGGGCCAGCGCAAGGGGACTATGGGAGTGGGGAGCACGGCCAGGGCAAGATTGAATTGTGTCCTTCCAAATTCGCAAGCCCCAACCCCAGTGTGATTGTATCTGGAGATAGTAATTTTAGGAGTTAATTAAGGTTAACTGAGATCAGAAGGATGCGGTCTCCATCTGATAGACTTGGTGGGCTTATTAAGAAGAGGAGAGGAGGATGCCTAGGGTGGCTCAGTCCGTGAAGCACCCGACTCTTGATTTTGGCTCAGGTCATGATCTCATGGTAGGTATGTGGGACTGGGCCCTGAGTCAGTCTCTGGGCTGACAGCCTGGAACTTGCTTGGGATTCTCTCTCTCTCTCTCTCTCTCTCTCTCTCTCTCTCAAAATAAATAAATAAACTTAAAAAAAAAAAAGAAGAGAGTGAGCTCTCTATTTAGGAGCACACACTGAAGAAAGGCCACTGAAGGTGGCTGTCTGCAAGCCAGGGGGAGAGCTCTCACCAGAACTCAACCATGCTGGCACTTCAGGCTCCAGAACAGTGACAAAATAAGTATCTGTTTTTTAGGCCACCCACTGTCGCGTTATGACTGCCTGAGGAGACCCACACTAGTGGGATTGGGATGCCTTGGTCTTGCTCTTTCCCACGTGGCCGGCCCTTCCACGTCATAGGATCGGGGCTAGATCAAGTAGGTTCCTGCCCCAGCCTGTCTCCTTAGGCTCTTATCCCTTCGCTGGCCTAAAGTCCAAGTTCTCACAGCTTCCTCTTCCGATCACACTTCTTTCTAGCCCAGCCCTCAGATTCAGTCTCCTGCCACCCCCTGCCATATTTCTAAAGCACAAATCTGTCACTTACTCCTTGACTGAAAAGCCTCTCATATCTCTCCAGTGCTCATCAGATGAGGTCCAGGCAGGTTGCCATGCATGATCGTGCATTGTACAACCTGCACGACTGTATACAGCAGTCCTGAGTCCAAACTCATTCAGTCATTCATTCACTCATTCATTCATTTAACAAGCATTCATGTCCTAGACATTCTCAGCCTAGCACCCAAGCCTCTTGATAATCTGGCTCCCATCTCTCCTTTGCCTCTCCTCACACTCACTCCCTTGGGTACCATGCACTTCAGCCACAGTGAATATGGTATTGTCTGATACCTGTGTGTTCCACACATAGATTCATCCATCTGCTTGTCTAAGAATGCTGAGGCAGTAGCACGGGCACAAATTTAGAATCCTATTTCCTGCCATTGCCCTTGAATATGGGCAAGTTAACCCTCTAAGCCTTAGTAAAATGGGATCGAACATACAGGGTGTGCCTTACATTGTACTTAGCACATAAGAGCCTCCCAATAAAAGTTTGTTTCTCTCCCCTGCCTTGCATGCTAAACCCCTCTTCACCCTTGAAGATCCAACCTGAATATTACCTCCTTAGTAACATCACCCTCATTCCCTCCAAATGGGTAAGGATTACTTTCCCTGTTTCTACTTTTCCTGCCATCCCTGCATGGCACTTATGAACCTCTGTTAGAACCCTGTTGCACTGATCTGTGTGCCAGGCTCACATGAACAAAGCCTCCAGCCAGAAAACCCTTGTTGCATGAAGCAAGGCACCAATTTCTGGGTTGTAAGCCCTTTACCTCCTAGCCCTGTCTTGGTCCCAAGTCCAAGCCCTCAGCCTGTTGGATGGCTCGAGAGTTAAGGACAGGAGTCTGAGGATGAAAGAGTAGAAGTGAGTAGATATGAGTGTGGGGGAGGTGGCAGGCGTGAGGGTGCTTCAGGCTTCTGGGGAGGTCACTCTGCAGCCAGAGAGGAGGCAAGGTTTGGAGAGGGTGGGAATCTGAGTCTTGAAAAATGGTTGTCAGTGCAGGTGGCTGCCCTCTCCCTTCCCATTGACTCTAGTGGGGCTTTGCTGTGGGTCCAGCCACCTGGGACAAAGAGGTGAGGAAATTAAATGGGACAAGAGTGAGGGTCATATGGGTGGCTCAGCTGGTTAAATGTCTGACTCTTGATTTCAGCTCAGGTCATGATCTCAAGGTTCGTGAGATTGAGCCCCATGTCTGGCTCTGTGCTGACAATGCAGAGCCTGCTTGGGAGTCTCTCTCTCCCTCTCTTTCTGCTCCTTCCCCCTCAAATAAGTAAATAAACATTAAAAAAATAAATGGGACAAGAGTGAGGGAGAGGAAGTTCTGTAAAGAGGGAGAGAATGGGTTTGAGGGCAGGTGGGTCAAGACAGAATGAGGTAAGGAAGGAAAAGGAAGGGCGTATAGGTGTATAGACAGCAGGATATGGAGGGATGGAAAGTTGGGAGGGGTGACATTGGAAGGTACTGGTGAGGGAGGCTTCAGACCAAAGGCTGCCAGGCCCGGGCCTCCTGGACAGAAAACTCTTGAGATGTGAAGACCTCTCACCTCCTGGTTCCTGGCTTGGTGGCTGTCCTTCCTCCTCTCTGCCCACCAACACTCCTACCCTTGCTGGGCTGGCTGCTCTGCCCATCGGCAGAAGTTTAAGTCAAATTTTTTGTTAAATCTTCCTGGAGGAAAGATGAGTTATGGTAAATGCAGCAGAGAGTATTACCTTCGATGGACTCAGTCCACGGACAGGTAGAGGGGGGCTGCTGGGGCGGGAGGCTGGAATTGAAGTTTGGTAGTGAGAGGGGAGGTAGGGTTCCTCAGCAGCAGTTCAAAGCCGTTGGGAGAGTCTCTTCATGGGCCCTCCAGGGCAGCTCCTGCCACTGGGTCACAGAGCTCAGCCTAAACAGAAGAAGCAGCCCCCCTTCCTAAGGGTCTCTAGGAAAATGGATTTTCCCCCTGTACCATTTAGTAAGACTTGGATTTCCAACTGCCAACTGGCAGAAGCTAGTGGTAGAACTGCCCCCCAAGCCTAGGAAGAAAAGATAAAGCCATTTTCCATTTCTCTAGGGCTAAGCTGGTAGCCCAGGGCTCATCTGGGTTCAGAGACTCTTCCAGACTCCCCTTGAGCTGCCCATGTTTCACCTGTCTCTCCTTGTCCCTCAGGGAGCCCAAGTGAGACCTTGGACTCCGTCAGAGGGGCTACACATACTCACCTTCAGCCCTCGGACACAGGCAAACTCTCAACTCTGTCTTGCTGGCAGAATGGTAGGCAAGGAGTCATGAAGAAGAAAACCGAGTGTGTTAGACATGTGGGGAACATGGAATGTTTTAAGAGGTGGTTTATGAAGGGAAGCCAATGGATACTGTACTGCTGTGTCCAGGGGGCAGGGGGGTAGGAGGGAGTGTGGCAAATGCAGTCTCCTAGGACACTGCCACCACCTGCCAACTCAGGTCCCCTCTTTGTTTAGGTCTCCACCTCTGAGGGGGCACCCCTAAATGCCTTAGAACCAACTCTTTTGCCAAGACAGACATTTTATTTTATTTTCCATGGGAACTACATAGGTACCCATGGGGAAAAGGGGGCTCTTCCAGCCCCCTGAATATAACCTCAAGAACGTGGCCACTGTGACCTGGAGAACCTTGTCTAGTGTTCTGTACTCTCCAGGGACGGGGCAGGGCCTGACCACAGACTGGGTGGGCTGCTCTCAGCCAGTCTTGCCAGCCCAGAGCAGCTTCAGTCCAGTTTGGTTTCCTGGGCTGAAACCATAATCTGTCAGGCTCAACTTTGGCCAAAGATAATGATAATGATGCTGCGGCAGGGCCCACAGCTGGGAGGAGGCAGGCACTTGCTCCTCGTAGAACAAAAGTGGGCTTCTTCTCTGAGCCTCTTCCATCTTCACGTTGTGGTTTTCTTAGGACCCCAGGCCTGTTAGACAAACTATTCCAGCTTCTTTGGAGTCTTGATGGAAGTGGGGTGGGAGAAAGACCGCCCAGCTTCTCCAGACCTCTGGAGTTGGCTGGCTGTTTGCATTCATGACTCTCTGCTGCCCTCGTGTGGCTGTAAGGCCAGTTGAGGCCCTACTGTTGTGCATGCTTGTCCCTATTTGTCTATGAGTGTGTTTTGGGGAGCAGGGGCACTCAGCAAGACTGGGGCTGAGGTGGAACCAGAGAAAGCTGGCCCTTGTGTCTGGTCTCCTGGCCCCCACGTCCCTCCTGTGGGTTGCATCAGCAGCATTAGGGCAGTTGTGACACCAGCTGGAGGACACTTGCTTACCAAAAAATTGAAAGAAAAGATGGGGCTAATACTCATTTGCAGTGTGGGGATTAGACATCAGGAATGTGAGGACAGCTGGGTGGTCTCTTCCCATGGGGGCAAGTTTCCCCTTGCTAAGCTGCCCTGACAACCATGGCCACATTGGCCTAAAGAATCCAGGGCAGGCAGATCCTGCTTTGTCCTGGGAACAGCTGCCCAAGAAGCCATTATAGAAGCGTGGGGTGGTGGTGGTGGTGGTGGAATGAGCAGATATGGAGGGAAATAGAGTCAGTCCATCCCTCCTTTGGTCAATCCTTGCAGATCGTCTTTCCCAGATCAGCCTTGGGCTAGGGATTCATGGGTCCTGTTTGCCCTGACAGGGTCACGGGACTCTAACTCAGGCTACCGTGTTGGTAGTATCCAAGTTGATGGAGTCAGGGGTCCCCAGAGGTTGTTGCCATGTGGGGTCTCAGGTGTGGGTGTGCTTCAGGATCACAGGGAGCTTGTTAAGATGTTCGCCAAAGTCTGAGAAGAACAGCCGGTCCTGTCAGTGGCCTCCTTATCTGGCTGCGGAAACTGAGACACAGTGGGGTCTGGATAAAGGTCACTGCTGAAGGTCACAGGGTTCCCAGGGTTTCACCAAGAGTTTGGCATCTCTCTCCTCCAGTCCAATAGATTGGCTCCTCTGTGTGGCTACAGCCCCCGTTCAGGGGTCCCAGCCTCTTGGGATGTCTGGGAAGATGCAGAGGAAGCTCTCTCCCCCTACATCTTCTCGGTGTCCTGCAGCAGAGCACCCACCAGGCTGATGACCTGAGAGGCTGGCTGGATCGTGTCATACTCCGCGAACAGGTGGCATACATTCTCCTGTGACTCTGTCTGGCTCTTGGCCACAAATCCAAAGATCCTGGTGGGAGAGCACAGCCTGTGTGAGGAAGTGGGGCCTAGAGAGGCTAGGAGAGGTGATCTCAGCGAATACAATGCTCCTCCCTGCCCCTTCCCCACCTTGCTGAGGGTAGGATGTGCCTTTTCCTCCTCAAGACCTAAATTTCCCTCATTTTGAAGGGAGGGGGGGTCCCTGAGGACAAGATCTGTGTATTCCTCATCTGAGTGGAAGTTTCCTGAGGGCAAGGATGCTTCTTGACCATCACATTGGGGCATCCACATAGGTTAAGCCTCCCTGAGGTTAGAGCCTGTGCCTCCTACATTAGACTGAGGGCTCCCAGGCTCGTGTCTCCCCTTCGAACTGGAGGCTCTTTGAGGACCGGGGCCTGTGCCACCCCCATCAAAACCATGGACTCTCTTAGGATCAGGACAGGGCTTCCCTCCTTCTGTAACTCCCTCCTCTTGTTGGGTGCCAGGCCCTGCCCCAGGGAGACCTTTTATGGTGACTGACAGTGCACAGGAAGGGGCTTACCAGGAGGGCTTGCAGTACTTTTGCCACCTGTGGGAAAGGAAGATGGACGGGAATGAGTCCTGAGGCTTCTGGGCATTCTGCAGGATGCTGGCTGAGCAGCGGGGGGAGCACGGCCAGCTGCGTCCACACCCCGCAGGGTCCCACCCTGCCCTCATCCCGTTGCTCCTGGCCTCTCGAGGCTCACAGGCTCTGTCTGTGATCCCAGTCCCAGAGTCAGCAAGAAACCTCAGTGGGCAGCTAGGCCCTGGATGGCTTTCCTGAGATCGGCCCAGCCTTGAACTTACTTCCGTTGCTCAGGGTCCATGCCGCAGAAGCGGAGGGTGGTGAGGGGGTAATGGCGCCGGAAAAACACCCTGGAAGAGGCAGAGAGACAAGGAGAGCTGATGAGAGCCTATCCCAGGGCCATGTCCTAACTCCCAGAGGTCAGATGCCGTGCTCTCTAAGAAGCCTCCCAACTAGACCCCTTACAGCCTGCCATGACCTTTCCCACTGCTGAGCCCTGGGGCACATGTTGGTACTTCTTTCTTTCCATGGAGTGAATCTGCCTCGTGTCCTACTTATTGAGGTTTTATACCCTCTCCCCACCCCTGCTCCTGCTAGACTGTGAAGCCCTGAGCCTGGGGAAGGAGTGATCTCATCCACCATGTCCCAGTGGGCAGCCAGAGTCTGGCCTTTTCAGATGTTCCATCAATGAAGACAGATTTACCCAGTGCCCAATGAATACTGGGTAATTCCATCTCTATTGGTCACTGGGAAGGGGGACTTTGGTAGGAGGTCATTGGTGTGAGGTCCAGAGAAGGTGGGGAACTTGCCTGGAGTCACTCAGCAAGTCACTGACCATGTGGGGTCCAGGATCCTGAATCCTACTGTCATCACTGATCCACGGCTGTCTCAGCCATCCCCTCCACTTCCCCCTGCCCAGCCCAGCAGCCCCAGGGCAAGGGAAGTCCCTTACTTCCTCTGGACATCGGTCAGGGTGATGCCTTGTTCGGTGACTTTGAAGTGGACCACGGTGGGCGTGGGGAGGACGTCCCTCTCAAAGGTGGTTGAGATGGCCTTCCGCACGGCCAGGGCTCCGCTCAGGGTCTCTACGCTCACGGAGGTCAGGTACAGGGCATGGCAGCCTGTGGATGTAAATGCAAATGCTGTGCTTGGACCCTGCCAAGATTCACCATGCAGGGGCAGGTGGGGTCACCCAGGCCCTGGTCCTCCCTCTGCCCAGAGCCAGGGGTCAGGGCTCTTCCTTCTTTGGGAATCCAGTGGGGCTCCTGTGAGCCACCAGCAGGCAGGGAGGAGCATGTAGGTGACTGAGATTTGAGGCCAGTCCCAGAGAACTTTGGGGTCATCTGTTGCTTTGCATTGCTCTGGCCTCTGGCCCTTAGGGTGGAGTAAAGGAGGGGCTGTTGCCCTATGTTAGGGATGCCTAGACAAACCTTCTTCTGTCCAGAAGCATGGGTGGCACCACCTGCACCTCCACCCACCCTGGGGCCCTGATTCATTGTCAAGAGAAGGCGGAGAAGGCAAGGATGGGGAGGGAGCCTGTTGTAGGAGCTGTCACTCAGACAAGGGCTAATCTGTGCCTGGCCTCTGGACCTGAAAAGGAGCGACATTTCCCCCATGGAAACCCCCAAAACTTGGACCTGACACTCCACAGAGGATCCCTGACCCAGAGACCACCTCCAGGGCAGGTCCCTCAGAACCAGAGAGACCCCAGCATGTCTACATGTGCCCATGTGCATGTGTAAGCCTCACCTACCTCCCTCCCTCCTGCTCACTGCCCACACCCTGCAGGCACTCACCCCTTGTTAAAGATGAAGAAATAAAGCTGTGATGGGAACATGTGTGCAGGTGTGTGTATGGAGGGTGCGGGGGGTGCCCTCTGGGGGCACAGCCAAGCCTGGAGCTCCTCCATGCCACTCACCTGCAGATTTCTTTAGGCAGGAGGCCCGGCCGCCTGTAGCAGGGTCTGAGTCTCCACCTCCCAATTCTGAGTCAAAGCAAAGGAACAGGCCCCAGAGGGGGCGGGGGCGGAGTGAACGGACCCTTCTCTTAGGAACATTCATCCCTTTGAACATCTCCCACCTCCGCCCCCACCTTCAGGAAGTAAGCAGCTGAGAAACCTGGAGTGATTACCATAATTAGACAAACGGGGCCACTTGGGGCTCCCCAGATGCCTAGCTTGCAAGTCTTTTGATCCCTCCTTTCCCTCCTCACTCCTCCAGCCTCTGGACTGCTGCAATCACCTGGTCCTCAGAAGCCTCTGACCTCCTCCCTTCTTTCTGGCCCTTCCCAAACCCAGGCCTTTCTTTTCAAAAAGTAGGGAGGCCCTCCACATCAGCGCACTGGAGGCTCCCCCTGCCCTGACTCCTCTCCCAGAACCCCTTGTGGCTCCTCCTGCACACCCTGAGATCTTCTACTCCAGTAGAAGTACTCTGGTATCTCACCAGCCTACTGGGCTGTAGGTAGTTTTGGATGGGACTTCCTGATCTTAGCGTGATGTCTGATCTGTATCCTTCGGGTGAATTACTCAGCCCCTTGAAATTCCCTTTTCTCATCTGTGAAATGGCGATAACACCTGTTTGACACAGTTGTGGTATGATGACGGCTGTCCCCATTTCATAGAGGAGGAAATAGAGGCTCAGAGAGGTCAACCTTCTCGAATTCTCGAGCCAGGAAGTGGAGATACTGGATGGATGCTAGTCAGAGCACTTTTAACTGTGACACGAATCCATAAATAAGGGAAGATGTGACCCCTAGAAGCCTTTCTAGTAAGAACACACAGGCCCAGTGCCCCGATGTTGCCTCTTTGGGGCCCCAGACCCACCTTTCTGCGGGATGGTGAGTTTGCAGGGCAGGGCCAGGGCCATGATGGAATGTTGGCACACAAAGGCAGAGAGGCTCCCTGCAAGGAGACAGGCAGCCCTGTGTGAGAAGGTCTTCCCCGGACCAGCCTTCCGGTCCAGAAGGGCGGGGCCCACCCTGGGGCCTGCAGGCCAGAGAGGCTCACCAAAGTAGGGCTCCTCATCTGCTCCTTTGAGATGCACCCCTTTGGCGGAAGACTCAATGAGGAAGTGGCGGATGAGGTCACTGTTGTCCTCACCTGGACAAAGAGGGAAGAAAGACTGTATGTGGGTGAGAGTTCCAGAATCCAGTGTCAGCCAAACACTGACCAACTCATTCCCTGACCTGCGGCTTCCTGGTCCATCCAGAGGTTAACTTGTCCATCCCCCTGCCTCTGGGTGGGACTGCTGGTAAGAACCCTATCTTCAAGGCCTCCCACAAAGGAGGTGTCAACACCTTTGCTCAAAGGCCTCTGTGTCCAGTAATTCTCTCAGGAGATCTTTCTCTTGGTTTCAAGAGCTACGGGGGATGGTTCTCAATGACTACTGAAATCAAATCTTAGCCTCTTCAGCCTGATTTCTCTCTCCCCCTACCTACTCCTTCCCAGGTGCTATTATTCTCCACCAGACAGTCCCTGCTGATGCCAGGCTGACCCTGGAGGGTGAAAAATGCCTTTCTGCTTGTTCTCACCGGTCCCTGGCTTCCTCCTCTCTGTGCTCCCTGGCAAGGCTTCCTTGATAACCAATGCTGCCCCTGAGGTCACTTTCTTATTTAGACAGAGAGGTGTAGTCTAGAGAGCACGAATTTGGAGTTTTCATCCTTGCTCTGGGGAGTCATCAGCTAACTCTTGGAACCCCATTTACCTCATCCATTCATCACGTGAGAGCTACAATTCTGGGGTTTGGTGAGGGGCTGGTACTTAGGTACCTTGTACTATGATGATCTGTTTTTATCTGTCTCCCCAGCGAGGCATCTCGGTGCAGGATGGATGCCCCACAGATGTGTGTTGTGTGTGTGAGACCATGGAAAAGCATGTGTTAAGCTATCGCATGCATGATAAACTAGCACATATATGATAAGCCATCACACACATGTGATAAACCAGTGCATGCACAGGATAAGCTCTCACATGTGATAAATTGTGATAGGTTCCTTCCCAATAAATCTGGTCTGGACAGAGGTGGGTGTCCAGAGGAGAGGATCCTGGAGGGCGGCTGGGAACTCCCTCTTCGGCTCCCCATGAGAGCAGAGCAGGGAATCTGGGGACTCCAGGAGGCAGAAGCAGCTTAGGCTTGCCATGGAAGGAGCTCCTGACGGAGCCTCCCTGCAGGAAGGCAGCTGGGAGAGCGCTGCTGGACCCTCCTCCCAGCTGTCATTATGGGCCTGCTGCAAGGCAGCGGTGGAGCTGGGACTAAAGCCTACCTCGCCCCATTGCGTCTGTGAGGCCTTGAGTGAAGACAGAGACTGGTGCTTACCTGATCGGTTCTGGGCAGGTGCAGCGGCCTCATGCACCTTTAAGGCAAGGCCAAAGGAGCCTCGGTAGGAAGAACTGTCTCTCACGACGAAAGCTCCTGGCTCTTCCTTCCTCAGCAGCTCAATTGCTGGAAGAATCCTTGAGTCAGAGACAGTTAACCGCACCCTTCTCCCTTCTCTTCTGGACACCCTCTATCCCCCAGCCCCATAAGGTCTTCATAGAGCAGACATTACAGAAACCACTTTTGTTCCTAGGAAGTCCTTTCTATTATCTAATCTCTACCCCTCCTGCTGCAGTCTCTGTTTCCTCGAGACATGAGGTTCACAGGATAACCCCCTTCCCTGGACCTACCATTTGCCTTTCCCTCTCCTAACATGACCCAGGGCCCCATCTGCTTGATACAAGGTGGAGGACCCAGACTTGACTCTTGGGTCACTCAGCCCTTGAAACACAGTGCTTTCTTTTACCTTGTTCCCTGGTGATGCTTGGCTTAAACCAGTATTTAGATGTGTCCATCACAAACTTCATCGTGGGCTGCATGTCCCTGGGGGGACCTGGAGACAAAGAGAGTGGACCCTGTAGGCTGGATGGAGGGGAACTGAGGGACCCTTCCCCCTCCTCTGCCAAGTGGTCCCATTCAACCCTCCCCACCCTGCCCCAACCCCACTGTATCTCCGATGTCCTACAAGAGGCAAAATCCAACAGAATTCCAGGGCTTGGCATGTGGAGGACCTAGGAGTCTCCCCTTGTATCCTTGGTAATGAATCACAAACAGATAAAATCTCAGTTTAATGAGAAACAGTTTCTCCAAGCTATTGTTGTCTGGTGTGGACTGAAAGAAGGGGTAAATAAAGGATTCTGAGATGCATCATCTGTTTGACTTTACCCTCTCTTCCTCCTGAAGACTCCTACAAGTGGCTTGTGGGGTTTGGAAAAGAAATGGAAAGAAAAGTTCGAGGAAAAGAAAGCAACAGATCTGGGCAGATGAGTCTGTGCAGAAGAAGTCAGGAGACAGGATTCCTGACTCTGATTTGAGACAACTGTTTTGCTCCCAAAGCCCAGAGAGGACTGAATGTACTAACCAGCCTCCGAGGGTCTTTAATGCTCCAATAGCCTACGCAATTAGCATGGATTTTGTTTTGGCAATAGTTTGAAGAATTCGATATAATATTAATATATTATATATAATATAATATATTATAATTATAATTATAATTCGGTATAATTAGTGATACCCCAGGGCAACACCAAACCAGGATGGGAATACCACCAGGCTGAGAAAATGTGCTCTTTGAGATGACAGAATGGCCATTTTCCCAGGTTCCCTAAGACAGAGAGCCATGGTTCTTAATTTTGGCATCTTAAAAAGGTGTGTTGTGGCCAGTTGAGAGTAACTCATTATAAAAAAAAATGTACGAAAATCTGCAAATGATTTGTCCTGGGAAAACGATCAGAGCAGATTCAAAGGCACACCTGTCATGCCATTTTCTCTTGCTTCCGTTGATATGGCTCCCTGAATGGCAGCGTGGGCCAGAGTGAGCATCAGGCCCCTCAGGAGTCACCCTGATGCTTGTGGCGGAGTGAGGGCTGAGAAGCTCAGGAAGGAAGTGGCTGAATGAGGCGGGAGTAGGGACAGTGTCCCTGCGGGCTCTGCAGGGGCTCTACTCTGGAGAGAGATGTACCCTGTGGGTGCTAAGGCTGTGCCACTGTGTTTCCTGCTTTGGGTTCTGGCTGGTTTTGTTCTTTTTGGATGCCTGTAGTCACAGACTACGGGAAGGAGGGTGTTTGCCGTTTTGTGGTTTTTAGCTGTCTGAGTTGGAATGCATTGTCTCGGTCAGCCCTCTGTGTGCTCGTCATCCACGAACGTCAGAGGTAGGACTGACTCTCCTTCTCCCTCTCCCTCTCATGGGTTAGTCATCTAGCCTGCTGTTTTCATATCCCGAGGGTCTCCTGGCTCCATCTTCTCTCCTCCACTGCCCTGCCCCGCCCTGGTTCAGGCCCCCGTTACAGCTTGTCTGGACCACTTTGTGATGAAAACCAAAACAAAACCGTTCTTCCTACAATTCATCTGCCAGAGCGGTCTATCGAACGTGCACCTCCGACCCCAACACTCTCTTGTTTGCGGCTCTCTTCTAGGCCCCCGTGGCCTAACGGGTAAAATTCACTCAAGCTTGGGGTTCAAGGCCTTTCCCAATCTGGCCCCAGATTACTCAGTGACTTCACTCCACACCCAGCACTGTAGTCATTTCCTAAACATGCATGTGCTTCTACACCTTCATGACTGTGGACTCGCCGTTGCCTCTGCTGGGAATGCCCCTCCTCTCCTGCTCTGGCTCCAGACTTGATCCCCTTTCCAGATTCAGCTCAGATGTCACATCCTCTGAGGAGCTTTCCCAGTTTTTCAGACTAAAAGGCTCACTTCTCCCTCTGTGGCCCCCTAAGACTTATGACTACCCTTTACTTCCGTGTTTTTCCTACTCTACACTGATCCTTGGCTTTTGTATCTCTTTCTAGACTGTGGCCATCTCTCTGTCCCTACTATTTGGCAAAGTGCTTGGCACACAGTAGGTATTCAGCGTGTTGACCTGCTACTGCAGAAACCTACTGATGTTTTGTCTATTCCCCCAAGCCAAACCTCGCAACAGTTTAAGTATTGATTTACAACATACCCTCCGAGGATGTGGTGACAGGGGCATCTGGCAGGGTCTGGCTGTGGCTCCTGGAGGTTGGACAGGAGTTGCCAGAAGAAGCAGCCCCAGGTTGGACAAAGTCCTGGTGTCCTGCGGTCTGCTGGGACGGAGGAGACCCTGGTTCTGGGCAGCCGTTGATCAACACGATGGGTATGTCCACCATGGAGTTGGTGATGGAGGGCGGGCAGCTGCTGGCATGCTCCTTGGCCAATGGTGGGGAGTGGGTTGTTCTGGGCTGGCCCATGCTTGGAGTGGGGTTGCTGGGGACCTGGAGGTCACTGGCTCTCGTGCAGAGGGACACTTGGCCAAGGCTGTGGAGGCTGGAGGAAGAGCTGGCTGGGCTTTCCAAGGATCTAGAAGATGACTGATGGCTGGAGACACTGGAGTGGAGGAGGGACTGGCTGCTGCAGGGAGGGCACCAGACAGGCAGGGTGTTAGGATGTCAGAGTGGACACTCAGGGGCCTAGAGCTCTGGTTAAGTAGAGCATTGTATACTCCATCCTCCATAGCCCAGGACAAAGCACATGCACACCTGATCCCCAAGAGATGCTGAAGGATACAGAAATCCCTGCACTGCAGAGTCTTTGGTCACTTAAAGTAGCCAATGAGCTGATCCCCTGCAGGTCGGGTGGGCTTGGGCTGGGCCAGATTCCCTCTGCCTTTCCATCCAGGCAGGTCTGACTGCCTATCACACAAGCACCTCCATATTCCCAAGAGCCCTGAATGCAGGCTGGACCCAGGCTGGACCGTGTCTACGGTGGATGCAGAAGGAACTCCCCAGCTGGAGGAAGAGGAGGAGACCAGCTCTGTGTCCAGCCAGACTTCTTTCTGAGCACAGAGGCCCATGCCAACGGCCATGGCTGTGGAATCCCAGCCTCCCTGCCAACGACTGCCTTGGCACAGCAGCTCTGGAGTCGGTGTGAGGGACAGAGATCCTGTGGTTTGGTTCTCCTGGGCAGGGTAGACGTGTATGCAGCTCCAATGTGACGCCTGCACATGGGGCTGGGGCAATTATGATTAATGCCCAGGGCTTCTCCTAGGTTTTGCTAGCAAAAAAGAGGAGGGAGGCTTTTCTTTCCTAAATGATTTACCCCAAGCCCCCCAATTTTATTTACGCCCCTGTGTTTTGAGGTTGAAAAAAAATCTTTTCCTTGAGATGGACTGTATGATGCTGGAAGGGATACAGATAAGCCTCATGAATGTAATAGTTCTTATCGCAAGAGGCAGGCAAGAATAAAAATTTTTGTATATTAAGTTATAATCTAAGTGCTTGAGGAAAGTTTAAGGTCCAAATGGCTGTGACGGCATAAAAGAGAACATTCACTCTTTAGTTTTTAGTATGCATCCTGATTTTGCTCAGATAGAGCAGGGTGCCCATCTATGATGTTAGGGTGTGTGTGTGTGTGTGTGTGTGTGTGTGTGTGTGTGTGTATGTGTTGTGGAGGCAATATCAGAAGCTATGATGGGAGTGACTTACCTTCCAAACACATAGCTGATGTCGGATGCTGGGCTGGCTGACAATACAGAGACCCTGCTGCCCCGCTGTGGGCCCGGGGCCCCCAGCCCTTTCTCCAAGCCTGGAGAAGCCCCCAGTGGGGAGCCCAAGCCATGGGGGCCTGAGGCCTTGTTCCCCGTGCAGGGGATGGAGATGCTGGGAGAGGGTGGGGGATGAGAAGAGGGAGCCCCACTGGGAGGAGGGGGGCGCTGGTGCCCCCTGCCCTGGTTTCCGGAGAAGATGAGGCTCTCGCTGCTGCTTCGAGTTTCTCGGGGGATGTCTCTGGAAAGGAGGAGGCCACCACTGCGCGGAGAGCCAAAGGGCGGAGTGACAGACGGACTAGAACATCGTTGGGGGCCATCGTGGCACCTTGATCTGGTGGAGGTCACCTCGATGTACTTTATGTCTGGGGAGAGAGCAGAGCATCGGTGAAGCCTGGGAGCCTGGATTCACAGAACAGGAATGCTGGAAGAGTCCTCCAGCCCATCTGTTCTCCCCTGTTTTAGACAGATGAGGAAACAGGCTCAGAGAGGAGGAGTTTAGGGATTAGGGTTAGCACCCAGCTCTACCTTCTAAGCACTGTTCCAAAGTCACCCTCTTTATGAGTTTTTCCTTTGGTGGGGAGATGCAGTAGAATGAACACAGGTCTTGGAATCTGACAGACCTGAGTTTCAGATCTGACTCTGCCACTTACTATCAGAAAACCTGGCCAAAGGACTTTAGCAACTAGAGCTTTGGCTTCCACACCTATTAAATGGGGTACTATACCCAGCCTCTTGGTGTTACAGTAAGGGTGAGACAAGATGAATGTAGGAGGAATAGCACTGTTCTTGGCACATAAATCTTTTAAAACTAGGAAATCCTCTCCTGAGTAAATGCCCCCCTCCCCAGGTTGAAATGACTGCTTTATAGAGTGTGCCAGTCATGTTTTCTGATGCCTCCATTACTCAGGACATGCGAAGGCTGTTTCTATGTCTATGTTTACAATGAACGCAGGGGGTCTCAAGCTTGGTGGCATACTAGGCTCACCAATGAGCTTTTAAAGGTCCTAATGCCCAGGCTACACTTTGTGCCAAATAGATCAGAAACTCTGGTATAGACCCACACCTCAGGTTGTTTAGTCCCCCAGCTGACTCCAAGGTGCACTAAGCCACACCACTGCGGCCCCCCGTCCAGCAGCACCACTTCACCTGGGAGCTGGTAAGATGGACAGAATTTGTTTCCACCACACGCCTGCTGAAACAAAGTCTGCATTTTAGCAAGACTCCCTGGAATCTGAGTGCACTCTAGAGTTTGAGAAGTCCACTGTAGAGCAGGAGCCCCCCAGAGGGCAGGGTTTGCTACATTATCGAGCTGTGGACCCCCCAACAGTTGTTGGATATTAAACATGCCCCAGGCTGCTGGCTCACTTCAGTGCTTTTTCCTGTCCCCAGTGGGGGCACCCAGGACTCTCGTTCTGAGAACTTGCTCCTCCCTGGAGTGGGGCTCTGGGGGGTTTTCTCCAGGGTGAGTAAGGACACCCCTCCTATTGACCTGGGGGAAGGGAACTGTCCTTGGTGCTCTTCCAGCAAAGGTGGCGGAAGGTGTGTGTGTGGGGGGCTACCTAGCTGCTCCCCCCTGGAGGCCTGTTGAGTCCTGCCTCTGGCTTCCCAGGATGGAAACTGGGGCAAAGTCAGCGGGAAACTGCACCTTCAGCTCCTGTCTGCAAGCCTCCCACCCCCTTGGGCTTTGGCACAGGCACTAATTCCCGCCCACCATGACTGTAGAATCCCTGCCTGCCCCAGCCCGCTCCTGGGTAGGACCTCTGAGCCTGCTCACGGTTACTGCCTCTGTCTGAGCCTGCTTGGGCTGGGGTGGGGGTGGAGGATTACATCAGATGGGGGGGGGGTGGCAGGCTGACCTGGGCATGTTGTTCCAAGGGGCAGAGGAACAGGCCTGGCTTTGTTGTCAGACAAACCTGGGTGTGAGTCTTGGCTTTGCCACTTTCCCGCCAAGAGGCATCAGGTAACGTTCCTAACTACTGTGAGCCTCGGTTTCCTCATCTGCAAAGTGGGGATGTAAAACCGACCTCTCGAAGTTGTGGTAAGGGTAAAATACATTGAGGAATGATGCCTAGAGCCTGGCCCATGGTAGGTTCTTCAGAGAACTCCTGCTTGCCTGCTTTTTGAGGCCAGTATTGGTCAGATGGCTGACACTGTCCAGCTAAAGTGGGAGTCCCACTGCTGAGGGCAAGAGAAGACTATTTGGCACAATGTATTGTGGGTTCTGAAAAAGTAGAGGTCTTGGAACGGGGTGGATTCTGGAAGGTTGGCAAGCACAGCTTCTATTTTTATAGGACTTTATAGTGCTTATACCCGTAATTCTCTCAACCCTTATACCCAATGCCAGCAGGCATTGCTTTTACAGTGGAGGAAACTGAGGCTCCGAGAGATGTGGCAATGGAGCTGGCTGGAATTTATTGCATAATTTTTAATATAGGCTGGTATTTATCGAGTGCTCTGTGCCAGCGCTGTTGCAAACATGTTACCTATATTAGCTCATTTAATCCTCACGACAACTCCACTGAAGTAGAAAATATTATTAATTCCGTATAACAGATGAGAAATCAAGGCTCAGAAAGGTTATGTGAGTTATCCAATGCCAAACAGCCAGGGAGCAGAGGAATCTGACTCCTGCTCCTGTGTTCAGTTTGGGGGGGGCCTCTTCTAGGAAGAGGGGCTCCTCAGGACACTTTCCCAAGGCCTGGCCCTGTGGGAAAGTGGGGGCCCTGAGAAGGTTCTTGGCTGCTCGGGGGAGGGTCTCTTGGCCTGGTGAAGCTCTGAGCTTCCTACTCACTGGGTCATCCAAACACCTACCAAAGGCCTTTCTTGGGGGACTGAAGAGTAGGGTTGGGAAGGGAGGACAGAAGGAGTCTGGAGCTGTGAGTCACCTCTCCCTGCTGCCCTGAGGTGCATTGGCTGGGGGAGGTGGAGGCCCCCACACCCTCACCAGGGTGCAGCCACTGTTTACAGGCCCGTGGGGCAAGTCTGAGCAGTTGCTGGGTGGATGCAGCTGCCAGCATCAGGCTGGGCCGATGGAAGGGGGCGAGTGGGTGGGGGGCAGAGAGATAGTTATTAAACACCCTTCCTTCACTTGGGATTGGCAAACAGCCTTGACTGGCAGAAATTGCTGGAAAATGAAATGTTGGCCCCTGTTGCAAAGATGGGGAAGGGCGATGGAGATGGAGATGGTGTTTGCTTGGAGGAGCTATGCTTCTGGTGGGATGGGGGCCCCCTGGGGTAAGTCTGAAGGAAGGCAAGCAAGAGGCAGGGGCAGGGGAGCTGAGGGAGGTGTGCGATCACTGGGGGGAGGTGGAGCCCCAGAAGAAGAGACCGCAGGCTGCCTCCAAACAGATTTGTTCTTCAAAGCTCCGGAGGGCAGGAAACGAGCACCAAAGAAGAGAGAAAGGCAAGAACACAGACTCTGGAGGCCAGAAACCTGGGCTTTGGGGCCTGGCCTATGACTCGCTGGCTGTGTGACCATGGGTCATTACTTCTGCTTCTCCCTGAGCCTCATTTTCTCATTTGTGAAACGAGGCTGCCACTCTTTCCTTCACAGGGTAGATGCTGAGATCATGCACTGCAAAATCTACCTATGTGTATTTAGGGAAGGGAGAAACAGGATCGCCGATGCTTAAAGTTTAATTTTGCCAAGGGAGCACCACGATTATGGTACACCTTCCATTTGGCACCGCAAGAGAAGGAAGGATGAGAGGCAAAGGCGGGGCATCCCACACATTTGGATACATTTGGCCCAATGAGAACTCACCACGGTGCCCAGAATTAGCTATGCTGCCACGGGTTGTCCACCAGTAGTGGTGGTCTGAGGCGAGGGTTTTGGCAGGTCAGGATGCATGAGACAGGTGCCATCCATCGCAGTGATGTGCTATTAGCGATCCCAGAGAAGAACTTTCTAACCAGGAGATGACTATGCTGGCTGTCTCAGGAGGTGGTGAGCTCCCAGGCATCACCACCATTCAGGTGGAGGTTAGAGCAGCCAGAGGATTTTCTTATTCCATCAGAAGAGGCTAGGGCAGAGCTGGGGGCGGGGGGGGGGGCTTCATCAGGACCCCCTGACCACTGTTGGCTGTCCACTCATTCCCCGAACCCCTCTGCTACCCAGAGTCAGGTGGACATTCCCCACAGATGTGGCCGGAGCATCTGAGAACACAGACTACTGACCATTCGCCCTGGAGGAAGGGCCTGATTGTCAATGTCCCCATCCATACATGTGGACGCTCCAGAGACTGGTCTTGCCCCAGCTGGTCTTGAGTGTGTGGAACCCTTGCCTTGGGGTGTGAACATTAAAGCCCTGGGCTAGCTCCTGCCAGTGGTAATTAGACCCAAGCCACCTTCCCTGCAGAGACTTGCCTGTGACTGGCCTCAAGAAGCAGGAAGATCTTGGGGGCATAGAGGTGGTTCTTTTAACAGCCCTGGCAGGCAATTCTCAATGGGAGTGGTAGAAGGCAGGGTGGAGGCTGGGAACTTGGGCGCCAGAGGACCTGGGTGCTGGGCTCACCTCCACCCCAGACCCTGAATCTATCCTGGGGCTGGTCCTAAATGCAACCCCAGTGTTTAATGAAAACAGCTGCCATTTATAATGACTAACAGCATGCCCTGCCAGGGTTTGTGATAAACACCCAACAAATATTATTTCTTTTAATCCTTTTGAGGTAAGAACTCATCTCTGTTTTACACAAACACTTTGTTCACAAAGAAGTGAGGTGAATAGCTTATGTAAGGTTTGCCTGTCTCCAGTGATTAGGCTGGATTGTTTCCTTACCAAAGGCCATCAGCCTCATTTTTTTCATCTGTAAAATGGGCATATTCACGGGAATAGACTGGGAGGATTAAATGTTCTCCTGTAAGGTGCTCAGCATAATGCTTGGATATAATAAGTGTTCAATAAGTAGAAACTCACTACTCCTATCTCTAATCCTATTTGTACCCCTTAACCCATGCTGATTATTTAAGCCCCAGAGACCTCAGTCTTCTGGCCTATCTAATGGGGCTGCTGCTTCTTGACCCTCATCCTCAGAGTATACTTGAAACTCTTTGTTTGGGAAACTGACCCCAGATGTAGGGATTTCTAGATTTCCTTGGATGTGGTGGTATACCAAAGTTAGCTTGTACTAGTTTATGGGGGCTGATTGTTAAATTTTTCAGATTTTGTCCAGCTGATTTCAAACTTAGACATGATTAAAAAATCGAATTGCATAGGGGTGCCTGGGTGGCTCAGTCGGTTGGGTGTCCGACTTTGGCTCAGGTCATGATCTCACGGCTTGGCTTGTGAGTTCGAGCCCCGTGTTGTGCTCTGTGCTGACAGCTCAGAGCCTGGAGCCTGCTTCAGATTCTGAAGCAGAATCACTCTCCGCCCCTCCCCCGCTTGGGCTTTCTTTCTCAAAATATAAATAAACATTAAACATTTTTTTATGTATACAAACTTACAATGAAATAGCTTATGATAAAAACAAAAGTAATAAATACAATTCACCACATTCCAATTATTTCACTATTATCTGTACTCCCTTTTTTTAAAAAAAGTTTTGTTTATTTAAGTAATCCGTATACCCAACGTGGGGCTCAGACTCACGACCCCGAGATCATGGGTCACATGCTCTTCTGACTGAGCCAGCCAGGCACTCCACTATTACCCATACTCTTGAGGTTCTTTATATCTATTGTATTGTATAGTAGAAATACTATATATACCATAATGGCTTTGTTACTTGTATGTCTTTCAAGTGCTACATTCAGTGACATCATGTTGATAGTTTAAAACTGGGCCTGGTAAGAGAATCTATATCATGAAATTTGGCAGATGTTTCAAATCAGGGCTCTCTCCCACCCCATCGTGGAGTTAGGTGTTAAACGTTTACCAGCACACCACAGCTTAAACACAGCAGGGTCCTGCCCTAAACAGGCTCAACTCTGTGACTCTACTTCCAGCTTGGGGCTCCCCAGGGAGAGACTCCCATAACAGCAACAGGGGCCCAGAGAGGAATCCTACAAAAGTTTTAGGGGACCTGGGTTAGGACCTAAAGAGATATACCATAGAACATGAGGTTCAGGGCTTATCAAGCTCTTATTTACTGCATGGCATTGTATGAAATTCTTATATATAGTAGCTTATTTCAAGTCTGAAAAATCACATAAAACAGGGATCCATCACCTTTCCAAACTCAGTAACAAAATAGAATTGGATAGTGTGGGAAACTTGTATTTATCTCCTTTATACAGGAGAGAAAGCAGAGGTTAAGTAACTTGTTTAAGGCTGCACAGCACCTCCCAATAGGACATTGTCCCTTGCTCCTCTGATTTGATAGAAAAGTCCTTCCTCATGAGGTCTGGTCCCCAAGCACCCCCTCCTGGCACTGTGCCCCAGGTCCTTACCCAAGGCTTCGGGCTCGTCTTTCTTTTTCTTTGAGGTAATGCTCTGGGTGGACTCGGCCCAGGGTGTACCAGCTCCTGGGGGGAGCAGCTGGAAGGTGGGGTCCAGTTCCAGAATCATCTGGTTGAGGCTCTCCAGCGAGAAGTCAATATAGGAGTCAAGGTCCTCCAGGGCTCCTGAGGCCTGCTCACCGGGGGACTGTAGGAGGCAGCTGGCTTTGGCCCCAGCCTGTGGGCCCTGCTGGAGCCTGCTGGGGGGCCCCTTGTTGGGTGTAGGGGCCATCAGGGCCTGGGCTCCCCAGCCTTCTGTGGTGTAGTAAGGACACTGGGGTGGCAGGCTGGGGCTGGGTGCTGGGTGCAGGACCCTCCTGGGTTCTTCACAGGGAGTCAAGCCGACTGCATGGCTTCCTGCCAGCAGGGGGCTGGACATCACTTGCGACATGCTGGGGGCAGTGACTGTCGGTTTACCTCTGGTTTCGAATCAGCCTCACTTATACACCAGAGAGGTTGCTTGTCAACCGGAAACTCTCAGGACCTGAAAGAGACCAGGGTTGGGAACTGAGTAACTTTGGTAGATGAAGTCCCTGCCATGCCTCCCCTCAAAGCAAAGGCATATTTATTTATCCATTCATCAAAAGCGTGGATACTGGCGGGGGAGGGGGTGGGGAACCTGGCTGGCTCAGTCAGAAGAGCATGTGACTTTTGATCTCAGGGTCATGAGTTTGGGCGGCATGTTGGGTGGTGAGATTACTTAAATAAATATTTAAAAAATAATAAAATAAGAAGCATGGATACTGGAGCCAGACTGTCTGGGTTTGCATCCTGCTCTACCACTTACAAGCTGTACAATGTTGGACAAGTTAATTAACTTCTCTGTGCCTCAGTTTTCCTTATCTGTAAAGTGAGTTAAGATTTGTAGCATGCTTAGAACAGTGCATGGCACATAATAAGCATTGTATAAGTGATTCTTAAATAAAATCTCTTCTATTGAGAGGTTATTGAATATCTACTATGTCACAGCCTTATTTATTAAATAAATACTAGCTAACATTTATTATATACTATGCACATATATTACTCATTAAGCCTTTTAAACTCCTCTTAACAACCATATGGGGTAGATACTATTATTTTCCATTTTATGATGTGTGAACGGAGAGACAGAGAGGTCAGTTACCTGCCCAAGTGTCATATGGCCAACAAGTATCAGAGCAGGACAGGACCTCAGGCTGCCTGATGTCAGGAACCCTACATTTAGCTGCTACTGCATGTGGGCCACTTGGTGAAACAGACAAGCAAGGAGGTGAGCAATTCTAAACAGGGTTACCAGGGAAGAGGCAAAGCAGAGGAGACTGTGTAGGCACTGGTGTGCAGGTGAGGGAGGACTTCCTGGAGGAAGGGACATGTAAAGGGAGACAAGAAAGAAAAGTAGGAGCTAGCTGGGCAAGGCAGGTAGGGTGAAGAGGCAGGTATATTCAGGGACTTAGTGGACAGGGGACATCACTAGGCATTACTGAACATCTGAGAAACAGCACCTAGGTTGGATAGAGGGAAAGATGGGGTGGGGGAGGCAGGCTGGCCAGACACTGCAGAGCTTTGTAGGCTGAGCTCAGTAGTGCCAACTCAGCCCTGAGGGCAACGAGGAGCCACAGAATAGTTCTGAGCTTGGCAGTGACATCATCAGTTGATAATCACTCCCTGTGGGCTCATTTGGGAAAGAGATGTCCCAACTTTCCTGTTTAGTGTGGAAAGTTCTTCTTCTTGTCTAGCCTTAATGCCACATGTTAGTAGTTTCTTATAGGTGGGGCTGGGTAGGTGGTGACGAGTTCTGGGATTGGGGCTGCCAAGAAAACTGTAAGGAGCGGGGGCATGCTGTTATACTGCCACTGCCAGCCCTGAGCCTCACTGGGTACCCCACAACACCACAACACTCCCCAACTCTTGTTTCCCCCCTTTTCCAAAATGCCTCCATCACACCCTGCTTTAGAGTCAGACCCTGGGGCTGGAACAGGCATAGAGACCAGCCTAGGGCAAATGCAAACTGTGGAGTCTGAAGATTCAGATTCAAATCCCGACTCAAATAGCTCTGTAAGGTGTAACTCTGACCCTCAGTTTCCTCATCTCTGAGCTGAGAATAAGAATTCCTGTCCTGTACCCTCCCAGAGAGAGGTGTGGAATCAGAGAGTGAAAGCAGCTGGACAATTCTAAATAGTTAGAAAGAAGGGCTTCTGTAGAGTATAACACCTTCATAATAATAAATAATCATAGCTCCCGTTTACTGAGCACTCGGCACGTGCCAGGCACTCGTCTATGCGTTTTACACACGCTAACTATTCGAATCTTCCCGCATCCCTGGGAATTATTGCATCTCTATTAACGAGTCCATTTTACAGATGAAGAAACTGGCTCAGTTTAAGGAATCTGCATAGGTCACACATCCAGAAAAGTACAGCTAAGATTCAAACCTGGGATGTGGGACTTGGGATTCTTAACCCCTTTATGGCATGGAGTTCAAATGCAGAGGGATATCTGAGGTCCAGAGAGGGCGTATGATTTGCCGGAGGTCACACAGTAAATTAATGAGAAAAGCCAGTCTCCCTTGTCCACCATGGTTCCTGTAGGCTCTGTTGCCAGACTTCTCCTTGGCTGGGGCCTGGAGGGGCGGTGCATCCCAAGCCTGGGAAGTGTGTCTATAAATGGCAGTGGAAGGGAACAGTCCTCCGAGCTCCTTCCTAGGGGCAGCCGAGGACATGGAGCTGTGTTTCTTTCCTCACATGCTCTAAGTGGTCTGAGTGTACTGGGGCAGGTTTGCAGTGCACCCTGAAGGGTTCTTGGCTGAGCCCCACAGAGGGACCTGGGGTTACTGGCTTTGCAGAGCACACTGAGGGCCGGGCTCATCACCCAGGATGACTGCTTATCCATCTGAAAACTGCTTTTGTGCTACCCTTTCCCCTATGGGCCTCAGTTGTCCCATCTTTATGATGGGGATATAATAATAATGGAGCTTAAAATGTTCTCATTTCATTTTCTCCGTGGTTCCATGAGGAGGGTACTATTACTGTGGGGCTGGAGAAGTTCAGGGATTTGCCTAAGGTCACAGAGCCTGCAGAATCCATGGGGAAATGGGGTTTGAACTCAGTGGTTTTGAACCCGGGTGGTCTTGGCTCCACAGTCCCAAACGCTTAACCCTGTGTCACTGCCTCATAGATTTAAGACCATTTTCACATCTGTTCCTTCTGGGATTCTGGAACCCAGTGGGACAGGCCTGGGACTGAGCAAAAGGCAGGCAGCCCCTCAGGGTCTTGTTCAAACTCTTCTCACTTCGAATACCGCCAGGGCAGGGGCTGGGTCTCACTCCTTTATTCCTGGACACCCTCACCAGGCCACTCTCTAGCTCTTCTTTGCTGCTCTAAGGTAAAGGGGAGGGTCCCTGGGGCTCCATACTCTGTGTGTGCGTGCGTGCACGCGCGCCGGTACACGCACCTCCGTACATGTAGGGGGTGTATAGGTGGGTAGGGAGGGCTCCAGTTAGCTCTGTCCTATTCATAGGTCCCTCCCATACATTCCCCTTTCAGATTTGGACTCAAATAACTTTCTTTGTTCCCAAGGGCTCCGGAGGCAGGGGGATCCTTATACCTTGGCAAATCCCTGTTTCCATTTCATTAACTTACTCTCTCCCTCCTATTATAAACCCAGGCCTCCCAAAAGGGGAGGGTGACAGAAGGTAAAGCCTGAGCCTCCTCAAAAGCATTTTGCCTCAATTAGCCCACCCCTACCCCACCCCCATGCTTGAAGAATGGCTTCTGGTTGTCCCATCCCAGACCCACTGAGGCAGAACCTGGGATGACCATGGCCCCCACCCCTGGATTCCTGGCAGCCTCTGAAGGGCCCAGCATGGGGGCTCAGGGCCAGGGTTCCTGCTCTGGGCTGGGAGGCAGGGGGCCTGGGTTCTGTGTCCATTCCCTTCCCAAGTCTCTGTGACCTTGGGCAAGCCTCTTCCCGCCCCAG